>JAOVVI020017519.1:0-10593 GCA_028571085.2 Nepenthes alata | reverse complement strand
ACCGAATGACTCCAAAGGAACCAACTCATGAGATACCCTTCAGTCTCTGCTACAGGACTGAGGCCGTAATACTGGTTGAGATCAGGCTTCCAAGCTTCAGGGTCGAAGTATTCAATCCACTTAACAACTCCTAAAAGATCAGAGAACACCTAGATCTATTAGAGGAAGCGTGTGACTTAGCCAGGATGCGCACAGCCGCTTACCAACAACGAGTTACTCGCTATTACAATAAAAATGTCAAAGTATGGCAATTCAAAATTGAGGATATGATCTTACAAAGTATAGAGGCTATGGGCAAGATAGCCGACCAGAATAAGCTTTCCCCAAATTAGGAAGATCCATTCCTTATTTCATCAATTCTGCGAAATGGAGTATACAAACTTTAAACCCAAAATAGCAAGTTGGTCCCGCCAATGTGTAACTCCGTCCACCTGAAGTGATACTACTACTGAAGACCCTAGTAGGTCATCTGTATAACACAAAGTGTGCTTGTAATATACATTATTATTAATAAAAAGAATATTCTTTTCCTTTGCATTGTGCCATGCTTTTTTTTTTCTTTTTTCATATGAATGCTTATTTATAGGTTGTACAAAATAAGTAACCTAAACTGTCCCTGAATCAGGCAGGTTTTTACCTATTCGTAATTAAACCATGATCATCCAAGTGGCCCATAGGGGGTCGAATTAAACCCTAGTCATTCAGACGGCTCGTAAGCGGTCAAGTCAAACCTTGGTCATCCAAATGACCTATTCACGGTCTAATACTAAACATTAGGAGGATTAAACAGCACGCATAACGACCTCCTCTAGCGGGAGATAGCGCACTTAGTCTACGATGGTCAATAAATTGGGGCAAAATTTGAAAGAATAAAGACCTCAAAGCTGGCCACTCGGAATCATAACCAGGGTAGCACCACACATTACAAGGGCACAAATTGCTAAGGCATGCTCATGTATAAAAGCGATTTCTTGAGGACCAAGGGTCCATCTCTGAGAAACAAGACCATGGTGGTCAACGCTTCATGTTGATCGACCCTATGGCTACTCAATAAGTTGGTTGGCCAGCATAGAAATCAAGCAGGAAACAAACAATGAAAGAAAAAAGCAAGACACGAAACAAAATGCTGCAATAGTACTTTTTTTTATTAATATACTTAAATATACAAGAGGAGATCAAATCCAAAATACAAGATTACAGCTTAGGAGCAAAGCTCCCAAGAAGGGGAGGAAGAGGCCCTTGGTCACCCCGAGCGTAATCAAGCAAGTCTCTGAGTGGCACGGTTTGATAGCTCAAGGTCGCCGGTTGAAAAGTTATGGTCCACAATCTTGGCAATGTGGTGACAAATACTGACGCCTTCGCAAAGCCTGACCCACATTGCCAGGGTAACCTCCAGTGGACGCAGACGAGAGGATATCTCGTTTTCTAACGAAGCTATCCTTCCCCGGAGCTCACCCACAAGCACATCTGCCCGTTCAGCCCTCTCTTCCAGTCCTACAATTTCCCTCTCAATTTAAATAGCTCAGACTAGAGGGCGGCCTCCACCTCATGGTGCTTCTTGACTTGGGTGTCCAATTGGTCCATCTCTAGTTCCATCTTGACGATCTCCTCGTCATGATCACCGATCATGGCATCCCTTGGCACAAACCCTTGCGCACTGCCAGCAAAATTTTGTCCTCCTACAAAAGGTCAAAGAAGTTAGGGAGCAATGACTTAGGAAAAAGAAAAGGAGAGGTTCAAAAAGTTACCTCAAAGACTCTTCGTTGCCTCCTTCACCGTCTTCGTGATCTAGAACCAGCTGAAGAGGGACCGGGAGTGGGCTCTGCTTGAGACCTCTCCATCGTGGCTTTGCCGGCTAGCTCCAGCGGCATGGTGTCTAGGAAACTGGGAGTAAAGGACTCCAGTACAGGCTCTGCAAAGATGTCAACCACCTCAACAAGTGCTCCGGCGGCTTACCGTCCCAGCTCAGCAAACAACTCCGCAGCTGGTCCCTTTAACCCGACGGCTTCAAGCCGCGGCTCCACAGCTAGCTCCTCTAGCCTGGCGACTCTAAGCAGTGGCTCTGTTGGCGCAGCAGGCACCGTCAAGTCAACCGGCAGTGACATCTCAATGACGGCGACTCCTGTGACCATTCGCACAATGGCCCCAAAATCCTCCATGGCAGCCTTTGCTTTGGAGCGCTCTCCGATTCTAGCAAATTGTTTGGCCATTCTGTAGTCCGGCTCCGTGGATGACAAAGAATCAGGCTCCACTGGAGCAACCCTATTTTTCCTTGGACTGTTGGGAGCCTAAGCAGCCATAAGAGCGCCAGCCTTGTTAATAGTAATAGCGTAGGCTTTCCTCTTATACCGCGACGTTGTCGGTGAAGGTATGACCTTCTGGATGGGTGAAGGGGGACCCCAACGAACTCTTTTGGCCTCTTACCTCGAGACCAGGTGATCCCTCCTGAATTCGGAGAGATGTTCCTTCACCAGCCGCAATATGGGCTCCACTGCCTTCACCTCCTCCTACATCGGCTTCTCGGTGAGACCACCAAGAACATTGCCAGAATCCCAGGACAGTGGCAAGCTGTCAGCAATATGAACGAAGAAGAAATGATCCTTCCAATTCTTAAGGGAGTTGTAGATAACACTGCTGATGTGCAATTCCCGGGGAGATACAGAAATCCAATCACCACTTTGGGTGAATCAAAACATCACCCTAACAACCTCCACCGTTAGCATCCGAGAATGATGGCGGAGGAAAATGCACAGCGATCAAAGGTATCGCATAACATTGGCATGAAGTTGTGCGATAGGAATTCTAAATGCCATGAAGATAGCAAGCAGCTCCTTTAGTACAGGAAGACGCAACCTACTCTTCAGATGAACATCATACAAATGAAACCATTATGGGGAGAGCAGGCCCTGTTCTGCTGCATAGGCATCAAGAATACACTCTCATGTGGAATATTGAACTCAACATATAGCTCCCGCACTTCACCAGTGGAGATAACAAAGGCAATTTCAATAATAGAGGAAGCCATGAAAGCAGGAGCAAGAGGAAGGAGATAAGGACTTAGAATTTTTGGGAAATAAGGTGTAAATAATTTAAATTGACGGACGTATTTTATAAGAATTGTAGCCGTTGGAGTGAGGCAGCGCATTGAAAAGGCACACTCATCATGATGGACACGTGTCGTTTTCAGACAGGCCGTAGTCGAATCAGATCTTCTGGTGAATTAATTACTGATTTCGCAAATTCAGTACGTGACAACATGTGGCAGAGTACTGAAGCGATTCTCCCAGCTTTTCAATCACCCGTCTGAAAGCATAATGAAATAACGCGTCGATTCAATCCATACAAGTTATCTTGATTTTGGGATGACGGTCAACGGATCTGGTCAATGCCTTCTTCAGCATGATTCTCTGAATTATGACATGATGGTCAATGAATCCAGTAAACGCGTTCTTCTGCGTGACTCTTCGGATCATGACGTGGTAGTCAACAAATCCGGTTAATACTTTCATTTTGGCCCAATTCTCCTGATTCTGAGATGATAGTCAACGAATCCAGTCAACTCTCCTTCCGGTTCAGCACTCCGAATTCTTGATAGGTTGATCAATGAATCCGGTCAATGCCCTCTTTCAGGCGTAGTTCTCTGAATTCAAACTAGGACTATCAATGAATCTGGTCAACATTTCCTCCAACTTTGTATTCAGATCTTGGCGTTACGATCAACAATCATAAATAATGTGGTCAATAGATTAAGAGCCACTACCAATTTTCTCATCAAATCGTCTTAAGTGATGCAGCCAGATGCGTCCCATCGTGAATATGTTGGAAGCCAGAACCTAGATCACCAGTATGGAGAGCTAGTAATGGGGACGCCAGTAGTAGGCTGGCCCAAAGGAGAATATGGCTCAAATCTTCAGCGGCCAATTTTGACCTGGACAATTAATGCGGTCGTTGACCGGACAAGAAGCAGGTAGGCCACGAGAGGCCTAAGGTCAACGAAGGCCTATCTAAGCCTAGAACGGTCAAAGATGCCACTGACCAAGGAAGTGGAAAGTCGTTGGCTGTGACCCAAGATGAAGGCAGCCCATATTCAGAATGGCCCATGCATCTATCTTCAAGCCACAACAGTCATTTGCGCTAATTTTTCATATTTTCAAGAAGGCAATATTCACTGTAACGCTCACCTTCAAAATTAATGCATATCCCGGGAGAAAAGTGCCAGAATTCACGCACAATCTGTAGGAAAAGTTTAACGGTTACCATGCACAGAAGGAATGAGATCAACCTCTTTGACCATTACAGTCAGAGACGACGATCATGCATACGCCAGAAAGGTAACAATCCCTTCAAAAGGCGGGCATCCAACCTCACTGCCAAAGGAAGGCAGCCCAAGGTCACGACTATAAAAGGCCATGGAGATTCATTCATCAGGACACGCTCTGAATCGACCACTAAATGTCCTCAATTATACTTAAGCTCTCAAAAACTTTCTAACTCTCTCGAGTGTCCTAACTCGCTCTCTGCTTGCTACTAGTTCCATGCGAATCCAATATGTAATGTAACTACTCCTCAAGAGCAACGAAAACAAAGCCACTCTCCCAATGAGTGCACTCCCATCTATATCCATTAATGCACTCCCAACATTTATTTATGCATCATTTACATCTACCTTCTATTCTCAGAAAGTCGATTACTGACTTGAGCGTTGAAATATATTTTGTGGGACCTAATCGTGCCATCGCCTGACCTCTTATTTGAAATTGTATTGTGCAGGACTTGAAATTCATAGAACGGAGATCGAAATCTGATGTAAAACTTGACCCGAATAAGTTTAAAATTTAGATTTAGGACGCATCATTTATCGTAATATATTCTTAACACTAATAATTAAAATAATTTTTTAAAAAATATTTACAAAAAAAAAATGAGCAAAAATTATTACTTTTAAATAACCTCAAAATTAAGTATTTAGGAAAATCAAAATCCAAGAGAGGGGGAAACCAAGGTGCAACTCGGGTGTGATTTATGTGAAGTACACCTCGGGTCATCATGACCGAGGTGATCCAAGATATACTTACAGTAAAATATTTTTAAAAAATAATATAATATTAACATAACTTTTTTTTATTACCAACTATAATAAATTAATTTGTTCAATCATAAATTATATTATATTTTTTCTATTTTATCTCAATATTTTTATAGCTAAAATCCCTCTTTATAATAAAATATCTTTCTCTTAATTCTTTGTCTTATTTACTGAATTATCTTATTAGCCATATGACTCTCACGTTGGCACAAAGAGTTTGTCACCAAGGCCTTGGGGATTATTGTATCCCTCAACAACTCCCACAAGTGACCACTCTTCCTCGAGTTCATCTTTCTTCTATAAATATTAACATTTCCTTAATATCTCACACCAAATTAACCATTTCTAAAATTCTCTCTTATAATTATTTGGTTTCTCATTCCTCCATTGAATTGACAATTACATAAGAGAGGTCTTTTATTGAGAATCTAACATAATCAATGCTATTAATCATGAAGATGGCTTTATGAGTTCTTTAAAAGTCAACAAATTTTAATAAATCGATAGAAGATATGCCTAGCAAAATAAAATTTAGATATTCTCAAAAATTTTCTATAGTTATAAGCAAATAACCAAATATCGACGCATGGTGTTATACATTTTAGATCGTCTGATATTAGATATGAAGATAATTCATGTTTGATGATATTACTTGGATTTCAACAATTGAATGTTCATAGAAGTGTAAGCAAATATGGCTAAGCTTGGTAATTATCATGCCTTTGGGGTTAGCATGGCACCTTACCACTAGATTAGTACTATTAAGCATCATATGTGTCCAATCAATCATCAATCATCTGGCAAAAATAAATATATTAATATGATATATGAATATAATTATTTAGATAATATATATATGATCATGATTAGATTTAAAAAAAAAATTTAGAAAAGTAATAATTTTTGATTCAAAGAGGGGTACTACTAGTACCATAAGCAGTATTATCTCATCAAAATCGAAGTTATAAAGCACATAAGTCAATTAAATATAAAAATAATTATGAATAGAAAGTATAAATTAGACAAAAAAAAAAGTCTTTGTATTTAATGCATTACACTTGTATATTTTTCTAAATTTTAATGATCCAATCGCAATTAGACTCAAATTCAATATGGTCATATTGTAAATTAAGTGTGGGTTGATTCTACATGTTTAACTGCATTTATTATCAAAATACGAGAAATGAATGTAATTTTAATATGATATAAAAAAAAATATCGGACAATATACAAAAGATGATTTCTAAAGTGTGTGGTGACTCCAATTATTGTATGAGAAACAACCTCGTTAGAGGCATGTATTACAACTTTTTAATCATGGCACGACTATGATATAACCAAAATGTAAGTGCATGGGATGATTCACATGAGAATGACTTAAGTATGCTTTTTTTTTTTTAATTTTTTTGGTGGCGCCTCCAATCTCAGTCCATAACCTCGATTCCATCTGCCCATATAATAATCTCGAAAAATCAATTTATAATAACAATCTCATAACATAAACAATGATAACTATCATAAATAACACATCAAAAATATTGAGAGTAAAACAATATACAATACATCAACCTAAAATATAAGTATATAGCTCCATAAGATTCCACAATAAACCATAGTCTAAACCATAAAGAAATGCTAAGACTCAAATTTGAATTATCTCGGCTCCAAGAATCTTAACCTAAAGTCAACTATGATGAATCAATCGTAAGCAATGTAAATTTTAAATATTTTAACTCGAATTTATTAAATTTTTAACTTCATATGGTCATTAATGTAAATAATAAATATGTTATTAATTGTGGGGAGTTTAGATTAATTTTATGTTGAGATAATTTGCAGAGTATTGAAAAAATAATTTTATAATTTCTTGATAATAGTCAATACTTGTGTTGCGTTTCGGATTCACGGGTTCCAGTCAGATCCGTGGCTTCCAGGCAACACAAATGTTTGTGATTTTGGATGCTGTGCGAGGTTGTTAGGAGGAGGAGGAGAAAGTAGATTTTTACGTGGAAAGCCTCCCGAATGTGAGAGAAAAAATTACGAGGCTCTAGGCCTTTAGAAGTGCTTCACTATTGTTTGAAGTCTTTATAATGTACATGTTTTTTGAGTGCCTTTCACCCTCATTGCCAAAGGCTTTCTCCTTTTCATCTTTTGTGGTCTTAGTGACCGTTTCTTTCTAAAGAAAGCTCTCTCTTTTTTAGTCTAGGGTGACTATTTTTTCAGAGGGAGGTCTTTTTTCTTATTTTTTGTTTTTTTTCCTTATCTTCCTGCAAGTGAGGTTTCACGGGGTACTTATAGGCGAGATGATCCATTGAGATGGGGACATGTCGCGGCCATCGGACGGTGGGTCAGTCGACGTCCTCCCATTGGTGGCAGTAAAAGTTGATGGCTGGCAGGCTTTGAGCGTGATAGGTGGCGCACAACCTAGATGCTAGCCGTGATTAGACCAGGCCTTTTTTGGTGGTCTGCAACTGCAACTGCAGTAAAAGTTGATGGCTGCAGAGATGCCAGCCTGCAACTGCAGGCTTCTTGAAAATCGACAAAATTTGCTGAGTTGGCGCTCTCGGCCGCGAATGAGGTTATCCTCGAACCTTCTTAGGAAGTCTTTTGTTGTTGTGGTCTCGATCTCTCGGACGCCTTCCTATGCTTATGGTCCTTTTGGGACGCATGGCCTTTTTGGTCCATGTGATGCAATGTTTGGGCTTTCTGATCTTGGGCCGTGCTTTCTGGGCCGTTATGATGGGCTCATCATAGCCCCCATACTAAAGGGCTCGAGTATCTCGGTCGTTTGGCATGAAGTCACTGTGCCTTCTGAGAGACTGATTATTTTCGCTTTGACTTATCCGCGTCCTTGCTCAGGTTCTCTTTAGATGTGATCCGAGTACGCGTGTGTCCTCGGGACGTGTTGTGTCGTTTGGTCTGATGGGAGAGCATTGTTTAGGATATTTTTGAGCTCGAGGCTTCTCCAACGTCGCCGTTTGGGGTTTCTGTAAGCATTAAATGCTGAAGTGACACGTTGAAAGGCGTGTTGGAAAGGAAAAGACGTCATTCTCTCTGAGACGAATGACCTAGCGACGCGCGGCGAGGGCAATGAGTGCGCCTCTTCGGAATCCAGGAGCGTTTAAGGGCAGCGTGCCTTCAGCTTTCCATTCTCTGTGTGCTTTCCGTCTTTTGCTGAACCCCTTTTTTCAAATTTCTGTCTGAAAAGCTTTCTTCCTTCGCCTTTACTTATGGTGCCAGGAGTGAGAGAGATTGCCTCGTTACTGACGCTCAACAGGCTCAAGGAGATCCGAGCTCGATACCAGATTCCTGAGTCTATGGCCATGGTGATTCCCGAGGCACATGACAGGGCGTTGCGCCCTTCAGACGACTTTATCACCGTTTATGAGGTCCACCTCAAAGGTGGGTTGCGGTTTCCAGTGTCGGCGGAGCTCCATGAGATCATGAGGGACCTTGGAGTCCCTCTCGCCAGACTTCAACCAAATGCAATTCGGTATTTGGTTTCTTTGTGCGTCTTCCTTCGCTGCCGCAGCAAGCTCTTGAATGTCACCGCCGTCAAGGTTATGTTTCGATTTACGCATAACCTTGACTGGATTACCATGACCCCCCGGCCGGAGTTCGCTCTAATGTGCGGGGGAAACCCTGATTCCACGAAACGGTGGAAGGACAAATATTTCTTCCTCGGAGTTCAGGAGCACTGGGCCATCCCGACCGGCTGGGGGAAGGTGGCCAGTGAGTACTGCACAGAGCCCTCGCTCAACGATAAGGGGAGCGTAAAAGAGCTAACAGATTTGGTGTTAGCCAATCTAGGGGGCTTTCACTTGGATAAGCGTAACATCTGGTTGTCGCCCGAGAATCTTGAGAAGGCTAAATGGGCGCCAAGGGCCGAGGACTCTTCCGCAACTACGTCCGGGAAGTCCAAGAAGAAAAGGCTGAGGAGGAGGGCGGAGACTCTGAGGATTGAGGATCCTGCCGACCGCGTGGAAGCGATCCTGCTGGCTGAGAGCTCAAAACGCCCAGCGGCCGAGAGCTCGAAACGCCCCGTGGTCGTTATTGAGTTCCCTTCTTCTGATGATGACGACACTGATGATGAAGACGTCAATGTAGATGCCGATGTTCTTGACATCGACGATCTGGGGGATGAGGAGGTGATCGCTCCTCTTTTAAAGAGGAGAAAATCCTCTCGGCAGGAGTCCTCGGGAACTGAAGGTTCCACCAATCTACTGTCGACCACCGCCCTTGAAGGGTCCTCATGGGCCATTGCAGAGGTGGTAGAGTACTCGGATGCCCAACCTTCTGTTGATCATCCCGCCCCTGGAGTTCTCCCAGTCCCACCCGTCGATGTCTCGGACAGGATTGATAACCCTTCCGAGGACATAGGAGGCGGAGACTCTGCTATGGATGCCGAGGGAGGACTGGTTGCGGAGATGGTTCGAGAGCTTATAGAGGCCGAGGAGACTGGGACTGTCGTCCTGCCGTGCCCTGAGTCTTGCGATCCTCCTATTGAAGTTCCCACTGGGGGCCCTTTGGGTCGAGAGGAGGATGTTGATGGCGCCCGTGCCTATTATAGCGGCGGAGCCAGCCCCAGAGGAAGCACTGGTTGTGCCGGAGGGGGGACCGCAGGAGTCCGAGGCCCCGGGAGGGTGCAGCCCTTTGCGCGACTCCCTCGAGTCGAAGGTAACCCATTGTTACCCCCTTTTGCCTTGTTTTCAATTGCCTGAGTCCTAACATGACTTTCTTTTTGCAGCTTCAGGGCCTGATTGGGGGCCTTAGCTAGCTAGCGGGTGAGGTAGCCCAGGCTCGCATAGACGCGGAGTCTTCAAGGGCCGTTCGGGAGAAGAACCACCAGCTGCAAGCGGCGCTCGTTGAGGCCACCGCAAAGGGTGCTTCGTCTGATGAAGCCCTGAGGCTCTTACAAGCCCAATACGGGCTCCTTTTGGAACGAAACCTCCAGTCGGAGGAGGCGCTGAGGCTTTCGGTGAAGGCTGCTGACATAGCCCCCTGCTGGAGGCAAAGTTCTTGGACAGCATCCATTTGTGCCGCCGGCTGGTGCAGCTCCTGGATCCGCGGTTTCTCGCTGCTGTGCTGGATCCGCGTAATGCAAGCGCTGCGCGCCCCGAGGACGTGCGTGGTCTTCCAGGCAGGCCATTCCCTGAGCCTCCTCGGGCTGGACCGGGAGGTGGGCCTCTTATGCCCGAGGAGCCAGGGCTGCCAGACCAAGCGGGGCCCTCCGGGGTTTAGGGGGTCCAAGAAGAAAAAGCTGATACTTGGTCCTCTTTTTCCAATATTTGTAGAGAAATATTATTGAAGTTTATACGAAACTGTACATAAGTCTTGCTTTAATAAATAAAACCTGACTTTTTTTTATCAGACTTTTTGTCTTTGCTTATTCGAGTTTCTTCTTTCTTGTTTCCTTTGCGACGCAACGTGTAGGGCCTTGTTCTTGGCGTTAAGGACGCGGTCTCTTTAGGAATGCTTTTGACCTTTGAACCTTACGGGTTTCAGGG
>JAOVVI020017518.1:0-10593 GCA_028571085.2 Nepenthes alata | reverse complement strand
ACAACAATAACAACAACAACTATATTTTTAATAATAACAACAACAATAATATTTTTAACAATAACAACAACAACAACGATAACAACAACAACATCAACAATAACAACAACAAGAAAATAATAATATTTTTAACAACAACAACAACAATACCGACAATAATATTTTTAACAATAACAATGACAATATTTTTAACAACAACAACAACAATATTTTTTACAACAACAACAACAACAATAACAATAATATTTTTAACAATAACAACAGCAATGACATTTTTAACAACAACAATAATATTTTTATTATTAAAAATATTATTGTTAAAAATGTTATTGTTGTTGTGGTTGTTAAAAATGTTATTGTTGTTGTTGTTGTTAAAAATGTTGTTGTTGTTATTGTTATTATTATTATTATTGTCGTTGTTATTGTTAAAAATATTATTGTTGCTGTTATTGTTGTTATTGTTAAAAATTTTATTATTATTGTTGTTGTTGTTATTATTATTGTGGTTGTTGTTGTTGTTAAAAATATTGTTGTTATTATTGTTGTTGTTATTGTCGTTGTTAAAAATATTATTGTTATTGTTGTTGTTATTATAGTTAAAAATATTGTTAAAAATGTTATTATTGTTGTTAAAAATATTATTGTTGTTATTATTATTGTTGTTATTGTTATTGTTGTTGTTAAAATTATTATTGTTGTTGCTGTTGTTGTTATTATTATTGTTATTGTTAAAAATATTGTTATTATTGTTATTAAAAATATTATTATTGTTATTGTTGTTGTTAAAAATATTATTAAAAATATTGTTATTGTTAAAAAAATTGTTATTGTTATTATTATTATTCTTATTGTTGTTACTGTTAAAAATATTATTATTGTTATTATTATTGTTGTTAAAAATATTATTCTTGTTGTTCTTGTTGGTGTTGTTAAAAATGTTATTATTGTTGTTGTTGTTGTTATTGTTAAAAATGTTATTGTTATTGTTGTTGTTGGTGTTGCTGTTGTTATTATTGTTATTATTGTTATTATTATTGTTAAAAATATTATTGTTAAAAATATTATTGTTGTTGTTATTGTTGTTATTATTGTTAAAAATATTATTGCTAAAAATGTTATTATAATTGTTGTTAAAAATATTGTTAAAAATATTGTTATTGTCGTTATTATTATTATTGTTAAAAATTTTATTATTGTTAAAAATGTTATCATTAAAAATATTGTTGTTGCTAAAAATTTTGTTGTTGTTGTTGTTGTTGTTAAAAATATTATTATTATTGTTGTTGTTGTTATTGTTATTAAAATTATTATTGTTATTGTTGTTAAAAATGTTATTATTGTTGTTAAAATTATTGTTGTTATTGTTAAAAATTTTGTTATTATTGTTGTTGTTATTGTTAAAATTATTATTGTTGTTGTTGTTGTTATTGTTAAAAATGTTATTATTGTTAAAAATATTATTATCGTTGTCGTTGTTGTTATTGTTGTTATTAAAAATATTATTAAAAATATTCTTGTCGTTGTTGTTGTTATTGTTATTGTTAAAAATATTATTGTTGTTCTTTTTATTATTATTGTTAAAAATATTTTTGTTGTCAAAAATATTGTTGTTGTTGTTGTTGATGATGTTATTGTTGTTGTTAAAATTGTTATTGTTGTTGTTGTTATTAAAAATATTATTATTGTTTTTGTTATTAAAAATGTTATTATTGTTGTTGTTAAAAATATTATTATTGTTAAAAATGTTATTGTTGTTATTATTGTTGTTGTTATTATTGTTGTTGTTAAAAATATTATTGTTATTGTTGTTAAAAATATTATTATTGTTGTTATTATTATTGTTAAAAATATTATTGTTAAAAATATTATTGTTATTGTTGTTGTTGTTAAAAATATTTTTGTTGTTGTTAAAAATTTTATTGTTATTGTTGTTATTCTTATTGTTGTTTAAAATATTATTGTTGTTGTTGTTAAACATATTGTTATTGTTAAAAATATTATTGTTGTTAAAAATATTATTGTTGTTAAAAATATTGTTGTTAGAAATATTATTATTATTATTGTTGTTAAAAATCTTATTGTTATTGTTGTTGTTAAAAATATTATTGTTAAAAATATTATTGTTGTTATTGTTAAAAATATTATTATTGTTGTTGTTGTTGTTATTATTGTTGTTGTTGTTAAAAATATTATTGTTGTTAATGTTGTTAAAAATGCTATTAAAAATATTGTTATTGTTGTTGTTAAAAATATTATTGTTGTTATTGTTATAGTTGTTGTTAAAAATATTATTATTATTATTGTTAAAAATATTATTGTTGTTAAAAATATTACTGTTGTTAAAAATATTATTGTTATTATCATTAAAAATATTATTATTATTGTTGTTAAAAATATTGTTGTTGTTATTATTATTGTTAAAAATATTATAGTTATTATTATTGTTGTTAAAAATATTATTGTTGTTGTTGTTGTTGTTAAAAATATTATGATTATTATTATTATTGTTGTTGTTGTTATTGTTGTTAATAATATTATTGTTATTATTATTGTTGTTATTAAAAATATTATTGTTATTGTTATTATTGATGTTGTTGTTATTGTTATTGTAGTTGTTAAAAATATTATTGTTATAAATGCTGTTGTTGTTGCTGTCATTTTTATTATTATTATTGTCGTTAAAAATATTATTATTGTTATTATTGTTATTATTGTTAAAAATATTATTATTGTTATTCTTGTCGTTGTTGTTGTTATTATTGTTATTGTCAAAAATATTATTATTATTATTGTTGTTAAAAATATTATTGTTATTATTGTTGTTAAAAATATTATTGTTATAGTTATTATTGTTATTGTTGTTGTCAAAAATATTATTGTTATCGTTATTATTTTTATTGTTGTTGTTAAAAATATTGTTATTGTTAAAAATGTAGTTATTGTTATTGTTGTTGTTAAAAATATCATCGTCGTTGTTATTGTTGTTGTTATTATTATTGTTGTTAAAAATATTATTATCGTTGTTGTTGTTGTTGTTAAAAATATTATTTTTGTTGTTGTTATTAAAAATATTATTATTAAAAATATTATTATTGTTATTATTGTTGTTAAAAATATTATTGTTAAAATTATCGTTGTGGTTGTTGTTGTAAAAAATATTGTTGTTGTTAAAAATATTATTATTATTGTTGTTGTTGTTAAAAATATTATTGTTGTTGTTAAAAATGTCATTGTTAAAAATATTATTGTCGTTGTTGTTGTTGTTGTTGTTAAAAATATTGTTAAAAATGTTGTTGTTGTTGTTATTATTGTTGTTGCTGTTGTGGTTATTGTTGTTAAAAATGTTATTATTTTTAAAAATATTGTTGTTGTTAAAAATATTATTAATGTTGTTAAAAATATTATTATTATTGTTATTGTTAAAAATATTATTATTATTATTCTTGTTACTGTTAAAAATATTATTATTGTTATTGTTGTTGTTAAAAATTTTGTTATTGTTGTTAAAAATATTATTGTTGTTATTATTGTGGTTGTTGTTGTTATTGTTGTAGTTGCTGTTGTTGTTAAAAATATTGTTGTTATTGTTGTTAAAAATATTGTTGTTATTGTTGTTAAAAATATTATTGTTGTTATTCTTGTTAAAAATGTTGTTGAAAATATTGTTATTGTTGTTATTATTATTGATGTTGTTGTTAAAAATATTATTATTGTTATTGTTAAAAATATTATTATTGTTAAAAATATTATTGTTGTTATTATTGTCGTCGTTGTTATTGTTGTTGTTAAAAATATTATTATTATTATTAAAAATATTATTGTTGTTGTTATTATTGTTGTTGTGATTATTGTTGTTGTCGTTGTTGTTAAAAATATTATTGTTAAAAATATTATTATTGTTGCTGTTGTTGTTGTTAACAATATTATTATTGTTGTTGTTGTTATTAAAAATATTATTATTGTTGTTGTTATTATTGTTAAAAATATTGTTATTATCATTATTGTTGTTGATGCTGTTGTTGTTAAAAATATCGTTGTTGTTGTTAAAAATAGTGTTATTATTATTGTTAAAAATATTATTGTTAAAAATATTATTGTTATTGTTGTTGTTATTATTATTGTTGTTAAAAATATTATTGTTAAAAATATTATTATTGTTGTTAAAAATATTGGTGTTGTTGTTGTTAAAAATGTTGTTAAAAATATTATTATTGTTGTTGTTGTTGTTGTTGTCGTTAAAAATGTTGTTGTTAAAAATATTGTTATTATTGTTGTTATTATTGTTAAAAATATTGTTATTATTGTTGTTATTATTGTTATTGTTAAAAAATATTGTTGATGTTATTAAAAATACTATTGCTAAAAATATTATTGTTGTTGTTGTTATTATTGTGGTTAAAAATATTGTTATTAAAAATGTTATTATTATTGTTGTTATTATTGTTAAAAATATTATTGTTTTTGTTATTGTTGTTGTTATTGTTGTTGTCGTTGTTATTGTGTTGTTGTTATTGTTGTTGTTAAAAATGGTATTATTGTCGTTGAAAATGTTGTTATTGTTGTTGTCGTTGTTGTTATTATTGTTGTTGTTATTATTGTTGTTGTAGTTGTTAAAAATGTTATTATTATTGTTGTTGTTATAAATATTGTTGCTGTTATTAAAAATATTATTGTTGTTATTAAAAATATTATTATTATTATTGTTGTTGTTAAAAATATTATTGTTGTTGTTAAAAATATTATTTTTATTATTGTTATTGTTAAAAATATTATTGTTAAAAATATTATTATTATTGTTGTTATTGTTCTTAAAAATATTGTTATTGTTGTTGTTAAAAATATTGTTGTTGTTGTTATTGTTATTATTATTATTATTATTGTTAAAAATATTATTGTTGTTATTAAATATATTGTTATTGTTATTGTTATTATTATTGTTATTATTGTTAAAAATGTTATTATTATTGTTAAAAATATTATAGTTATTGTTAAAAATATTGTTATTGTTGTTAAAAATATTGTTGTTGTTGATAAAAATATTGTTGTTAAAAATGTTATTGTGAAAAATGTTGTTGTTGTTAAAAATATTATTGTTGTTTTTAAAAATATTATTGTTGTTATTAAAAATATTATTGTTAAAAATATTATTTTTAATATTATTGTTGTTAAAAATATTATTGTTGTTGTTAAAAATAATGTTAAAAATATTATTATTGTTGTTGTTCTTCTTCTTGTTATTAAAAATATTATTGTTATTGTTGTTTTGTTATTGTTGTTGTTGTTAAAAATATTATTATTGTTATTATTGTTGTTCTTGTTATTGTTGTTATCTTTATTGTTAAAAATGTTATTATTGTTGTTGTTGTTGTCAAAAATATTATTGTTTAAAATGTTATTATTTTTGTAATTATTGTTATTGTTAAAAATATTATTGTTGTTATTTTTATTGTTAAAAATATTCTTATTATTATTGTTATTGTTGCTATTTTTGTTATTATTATTGTTGTTATTATTGTTGTTGTTGTTGTTAAAAATATTATTATTATTGTTATTCTGGTTGTTATTGTTGTTATTATTTTTGTTAAAATTATTATTATTGTTGTTGTTATTGTTAAAAATGTTATTGTTGTTATTGTTAAAAATATTATTGTTGTTATTAAAAATGTAATTATTATTGTTGTTGTTGTTGTTATTATTATTGTCGTTGTTATTATTGTTAAAAATATTATTATTGTTATTATTGTTGTTAAAAATGTTATTATTGTTATTGTTAAAAATGTTATTATTATTGTTAAAAATATTATTGGTACTGTTGTTGTTGTTGTTAAACATATTATTATTGTTGTTGTTATTCTTGTTGTTATTGTTATTATTATTGTTAAAAATATTATTGTTGTTGTTATTATTCATGTTATTATTTTTAAAAATATTATTGTTGTTGTTAAAAATATTATTGTTGTTGTTATTGTTATTGTTATTATTATTGTTGTTGTTATTATTATTGTTAAAAATATTGTTGTTGTTGTTGTTTAAAATGTTATTATTATTGTTGTTATTGTTGTTAAAAATGTTGTTTTTGTTGTTGTCGTTCTGCTTAAAAATGTTGTTGTTAAAAATATTATTATTGTCGCTGTTATTATTATTACTGTTAAAAATATTATTATTGTTGTTGTTGTTAAAAATATTATTGTTAAAAATTTTATTGTTGTTGTTGTTGTTGTTATTATTGTTGTTATTATTATTATTGTTGTTATTGTTGTTAAAAATATTATTATTATTGTTGATTAAAATATTATTATTGTTGTTAAAAATATTATTGTTAATAAAAATATTATTATTATTGTTATTATTATTATTGTTAAAAATATTATCATTGTTGTTAAAAATGTTGCAGTTGTTATTGTTAAAAATATTATTATTATTATTGTTGTTATTATTAAAAATATTATTGTTATTGTTAAAAATATTATTATTGTTGTTGTTATTGTTAAAAATATTATTGTTAAAAAAGTTTTTGTTGTTAAAAATATTATTATTGTTAAAGATGTTACTGTTGTTAAAAATGATATGTTGTTGTTGTTAAAAATATTATTGTTAAAAATTTTATTGTTAAAAATATTATTGTTGTTGTTGTTCTTAAAAATATTATTATTGTTAAAAATATTGTTGTTATTAAAAATATTATTATTGTTAAAAATGTTATTATTATTGTTGTTGTTGAAAATGTTATTGTTGTAGTTGTTGTTGCTATTGTTATTATTATTGTTATTGTTGTTGTTAAAAATATTATTGTTGTTATTATTGTTAAAAATATTATTATTATTGTTCTTGTATTGTTGTTCTTGTTATTGTTAAAAAAATTATTATTGTTCTTGTTATTATTGTTAAAAATATTATTGTTATTATTGTTGTTAAAAATGTTAATGTTGTTATTGTTATTGATGTTGTTGTTGTTGTTATTATTGATGTTAAAAATATTATTATCGTTATTGTTAAAAATATTATTGTTATTATTGTTGTTATTATTATTATTGTTATTATTATTGTTGTTGTTGTTAAAAATATGGTTGTTGTTATTGTTGTTGTTCTTAAAAATATTATTATTATTAAAAATATTATTGTTATTATTATTGTTAAAAATATTATTATTATTATTGTTAAAAATATTATTATTGTTGTTAAAAATATTATTATTGTTGTTGTTATTGTTAAAAATGATATTGTTATTGTTAAAAATATTATTATTATTATTTTTATTGTTATTATTGTTGTTAAAAATATTATTGTTAAAAATATTATTATTGTTAAAAATATTATTATTAAAAATATTATTATTGTTGTTATTGTTAAAAATGTTATTATTGTTGTTGTTAAAAATATTATTGTTATTGTTAAAAATATTATTATTGTTGTTAAAATATTATTATTGTTGTTGTTAAAAATATTATCATTGTTGTTGTTATTGTTATTATTATTGTTGTTATTATTGCTAAAATATTGTTGTTCTTATTATTATTGTTGTTGTTAAAAATATTGTTATGGATGTTAAAAATATTATTATTGTTGTTGTTATTATTGTTAAAAATATTATTATCATTGTTGTTAAAAATATTTTTATTATTATTAAAAATATTATTATTGTTAAAAATATTATTATTGTTGTTGTTATTGTTGTTTTTATTGTTTTTGTTGTTGTTCATAAAAATACTATTATTGTTGTTATTGTCGTTGTTAAAAATATTATTATTATTATTGTTAAAAATATTATTATTATTATTATTGTTATTATTATTGTTGTTAAAAATATTATTATTGTTGTTGTTTAAAATCTTATTATCGTTGTTAAAAATATTGTTGTTAATAAAAATATTATTGTTATTTTTGTTGTTAAAAATATTATTGTTATTGTAAAAATATTATTATTGTTGTTGTTAAAAATATTATTGTTGTTGGTATTATTATTGTTGTTGTGAAAAATATTATTATTATTGTTAAAAATATTATTATTGTTGTTGTTGTTGTTGTTAAAAATATTATTGTTGTTATTGTTAAAAATATTATTGTTAAAAATATTGTTGTTGTTAAAAATATTGTTGTTTTTAAAAATAATGTTATTGTTGTTGTTATTATTAAAAATATTGTTATTATTGTTGTTAAAAATATTATTGTTAAAAATATTATTCTTAAAAATATTATTGTTGTTCTTAAAAATATTGTTGTTATTAAAAATATTATTGTTGTTATTGTTAAAAATGTTTTTGTTTTTGTTAAAAATATTTTTATTATTGTTGTTGTTGTTAAAAATATTATTATTGCTAAAAATATTATTATTGTGATTATTGTTGCTGTTGTTATTATTATTGTTGTTATTATTGCTAAAAATATTATTATTATTATTGTTGTTATTATTTTTGTTATTTTTATTATTGTTCTTAAAAATATTATTGTTGTTGTTGTTATTGTCATTGTTAAAAATATTATTGTTGATGTTGTTGTTGTTATTATTGTTAAAAAAATTATTGTTATTGTTATTGTTAAAAATATTATTATTATTATTGTTGTTGTTATTGTTATTATTGTTATTGTTAAAAATATTATTATTATTATTGTTTAAAATATTCTTGTTATTGTTTTTGTTGTTGTTAGAAATATTATTGTTGTTGTTGTTGTTATTATTTATATTGTTATTGTTGTTGTTAAAAATATTATTATTATTAATAATAATATTATTATCAAAAATATTATTGCTGTTATTGTTCTTATTGTTAAAAATATAGTAGTAGTAGTAGTTGTTATTTTTGTTAAAAATATTATTATTATTCTTGTTATTGTTGTTATTGTAATATTGTTGTTATTAAAAATATTATTATTGTTAAAATATTGGTGTTGTTAAAAATATTATAGTTAAAAAAGTTATTGTTATTGTTAAAAATATTATTCTTGGTGTTGTTATTGTTGTGACAAATATTATTGTTGTTGTTAAAAATATTATTGTTGATGTTGTTAAAAATATTTTTGTTGTTATTAAGAATATTATTGTTGTTAAAAATATTATTGTTGTTGTTGTTGTTAAAAATATTGATGTTGTTATTGTTATTGATGTTGTTGTTGTTGTCGTTATTGATGTTAAAAATATTATTGTCATTATTGTTAAAAATATTATTATTATTATTGTTGTTGTTAAAAATATGGTTGTTGTTATTATTGTTATTATTATTGTTCTTAAAAATATTATTATTGTTAAAAATATTGTTATTATTATTATTGTTAAAAATATTATTATTATTATTGTTAAAAATATTATTGTTGTTATTGTTAAAAATATTATTATTATTATTGTTGTTGTTATTGTTAAAAATATTATTGTTATTATTGTTGTTAAAAAAGTGTTATTATTATTATTGTTATTGTTGTTAAAAATATTATTGTTATTAAAAATATTATTGTTAAAAATATTATTGTTATTGTTGTTGTTAAAAATGTTATTATTGTTATTGTTAAAAATATTATTGTTGTTGTTAAAACTTTTATTATTGTTGTTAAAAATTTTATTATTATTGTTGTTAAAAATATTATTATTGTTGTTGTTGTTGTTAAAATATTGTTGTTATTGTTATTATTGTTGTTGTTATTATTGTTGTTATTATTATTGTTATTTTTATTGTTAAAAATATTATTATTATTATTGTTAAGAATATTATTGTGGAAGATGTTAAAAATATTATTATTGTTATTGTTATTATTGTTAAAAATATTATTGTCGTTGTTATTCAAAATATTTTTATTATTATTAAAAATATTATTGTTGTTAAAAATATTATTATTGTTGTTATTGTTGTTGTTATTTTTATTTTTATTGTTATTGTTGTTATTCATAAAAATATTGTTATTGTTGTTATTGTTAAAAATGTTATTCTTATTGTTGTTAAAAATATTATTATTGTTATTGTTGTTATTATTATTGTTATTATTGTTAAAAATATTATTATTATTGTTTAAAATATTATTATCGTTGTTAAAAATATTATTGTTAACAAAAATATTATTGTTGTTATTATTGTTAAAAATATTGTCATTGTTGTTAAAAATATTATTATTATTATTGTTAAAAATATTATTGTTGTTGGTATTATTGTTGTTGTTGTGAAAAATATTATTTTTATTGTTAAAAATATTATTATTGTTGTTGTTATTGTTAAAAATATTATTGTTATTGTTGTTAAAAATGTTATTGTTAAAAAAGTTTTTGTTGTTAAAAATATTATTATTGTTAAAAATGTTGTTGCTAAAAATAATATTATTGTTGTTATTATTGTTGTTAAAAATATTATTCTTAAAAATATTATTGTTGTTCTTATAAATATTGTTGTTATTAAAAATATTATTATTATTGTTGTTAAAAATATTATTGTTTTTGTTAAAAATATTTTTGTTATTGTTGTTGTTGTTAAAAATATTATTATTAAAAATGTTATTATTGTGATTATTGTTACTGTTGTTATTATTATTATTATTATTATTGTTAAAAATATTATTATTATTGTTGTTAAAAATATTATTATTGTTGTTATTATTATTGTTAAAAATATTATT
>JAOVVI020017517.1:0-10594 GCA_028571085.2 Nepenthes alata | reverse complement strand
AGGTAAAAGGTTATAAGATTCACTTTTTGAGATATTATTCAATATTCATATTAAAATTTTTTTTATAACAATGAAAAAAGAAAAGGGAAGGGGGAAGAGTTTAAAAGTGAAAGATTGATCAAATATCAGGATTTGGCTATGTGGTTGTTGGATCTAATGCGAAGGCCCAATGAATTTCCAAACCTAACTGGCGGAGCAACGGCCCAAACGACGGATCCAACCCAGCGTCCCAGAACAACCTACGTGGCGACCCGTACTCGTGACCAATAGGCACTACCTACAACCCATTAATGCGGCTGACGGACAATAGAGGTGGCGTAGAGGAAATGAGCCAATGGGGAAAAGGTTAGCACTACCACCCGCGGCTCACGCCACTGTCTACAGTTCCCTGGCCAACTCCAGCGCGAGAAGTAGATCAAGCATGACTTGCGACGCCTGGCGATCTATCTGCCACCACAAGGTGACAACTAACACACCGCCGACCGCCGTCAACAGTCAATGGATAACGAATCCCTGCAAGAGGGATTCTTGTACCAAGAACTCCGGACAAAGGATCCAGAAATTTCCTCTTCGCTTACAGAAGGGAGGAGAGATCAGTCAATCAATCCACTTCTAAGGAAACTTGAGTCTGGCATCAAGACATACACTCTAGCAAGCGTAAACTCTCAAAAAACACAACCAGCTCTCGTTTTTCTTCAACCTGCTACGGGCCATTACAGTCACCCACCCACTACGGTACATTCCGGGAGCCAAGCCTCCCATTACCCACTCACCAATCTCCCATTCCTGCATCCACGTACTCCCTACGCATTCCCATCACATTCCAGTGCACCTCTAAACATGCGCCCCTTTCCATTAATTGTGAAAGGTTGCTGACTTGAGCGTCGGAGTATTTTCGGTAAAAAAAGTTTCGTCGGGCCTCTGACCTTTCGTTTGTTATTTGTGTTATGCAGGTCTCAGGTTAACAGAGACGGAGACCAGACCCACTTGCGACCACCTTCAGACGACGAGGAATTCGAAGGCTTCCTAATCCGTACGATAACTGAGGACTGAGGACGCAACATTGGCTCCGTCTGTGAAAATTAAGACACAAAGCCTAGTGTCTCCCTCCTATACTTAATCCTTCATAGCAAGATGGTCAACACAAGGGCAAAGCAAGTGCCCCAACAAGAAATGTAGTTGTTTGCGGTGATGACCCCTTAGTGGGCAACTGCACAGACGTCCATCCGAAGCCCGGCATTTACCGCATAATAGCGGACATGGGCGACATGAGGTTGATGATCCAGGCCTTCTGCAACAGAACAGTCACACCATGGATGGGAGCTGTTGCTCTTGCATCCTTGGCGTCATCCTCCAAGCGAGAAAGGTGCAGCACAGGAGCCCCCAGGAGAAGATCAGATCGGCCTAACGATGCTAGGGGCCAGGCAGCCTTCGGCAGTAGGGCCCAGTCTGTGGCTAGAAGCCATCCCAGCCGGGACGTGCAGGAGGAGAGCATAGAGCGGCATGAACCCCGTAACTGCCGCGATGAAAGGAGGACTACAGCCACAGACTCCAACAATGCGCGGTAGCCTCGCATGAAAAGTTGCCACAACCAACAATCTCGGTAACACCTACAAGGTCGTACGGAGCTCTATGACATCATTAACGCGAGAAGGAGCGAGTCCAGTCCGCCGATGAAGGAAAAGGTGAAGGTGCTCTGGGATCTCTTGCACAAGGAGAGACCCGTACGGTCTTCCATAGACCTGCGAAGGTCACCCTTCGCCATGGATCTCCGGATTTAGCTGCTCCCTCGCAAGTTCAAGATACTCGTACTGGAAGGGTATGACCGGAGCAAGGACCTGTTGGATAATCTCAACTTCTTTCGTACTCACTTGTCCAATCAGGGAGCAAGCGAGGCCATGATGTGTCAGTACTTCCTCGTCACCCTCAGGGGGACACGCTACTTTGGTTTCATGGCCTCCCGCTAATTTCCATCCGCTCGTTCGATGAGCTTACGGACAGCTTCCTGAGCCAATTTGCATCTAGCCAGAGAGAGGAGAAGCAGTTGTGGCACTTAGTCAGCCTCCGCCAGAGGATGGATGAAAGCCTAAACCGATTCCTTAACCGTTTCATCATCGAGGTGCGTAGGATCCCCCAGCTCTCTAACAAGTTGAAACTCAACGCCTTCGTTGCTATGTTGGCAGTAGGGGACTTCTTCAAGCATCTGCCGCATCAGCGCCCTCAATCCTTTGGGGAAGTAAAAGCCATTGCACAAGCTTACATCTCGATGTAGAAGGCCAACGAGGAAAAGCGTCATGAGCGTGCGGATCGCCCTCCGGAAGTCCAGGGGCCTACTAGCGGCAGGAAGAGTAATCGCGACAGTAGCCGCTTCGAGGAGTGATGCAAGCAGCCACGTCCTTTGCCGGGATCGAGGAAGGAGCACGGGCAAACATCCTTGGCAAACATCCTTGACTATTCTAAACGATACCCGCGAGAATATCCTGATGAAGATCCAGGATGAGAAGTTCTTCAAGTGGCTAAAAGTATCGAAAGGCCCGAACGGTGGTGATCAGATGAAGTACTGCGAGTACCATCGCTGCCTCGGATATTCCACGGAGAACAATCAAACCTTGTAGTAGGAAATAGAAGACTTGATCCGTTGCGGATACCTTAAACGGTTCGTAAAGGGCTTGGGCCAGGCCCCCGCAGCCTCGGAAGGCGAGACAAGTAATCCTCTCAGGAATCGTATAGCCGTCGACGTGATCACCATGATCTCCACCGCGCCCGCCAAGAGCAGCAGGTAGACACTGCCTGAGCAGACTTCCAGTAGCAAGAGAGCGAAGATAAGGGAGAGGAGTGATGTCATTAGTTTTAGTAGCGACAATATGACTTATGTAACCTTTTCCTATTCTAACCCCCTTATTGTATCCGCCATCATTTTGGATGGTACGATTGACTACCAATTGAAACATGTCTTTATTGATAATGAAAACTCTCAAAATTTATTATATCTTATCATCATTTTTAAGCTTGGATTGAAGTGAAGCTAAATGAAAGCGGCTGATAGCCCTCTATACGGTCTCAACAACGAACCTGTACTTGTGTAGGGAATAGTCCAGCTAGAGGTCACGATGAGAACTTACCTGTGCATCACAACGCGAGAGTTCACGTTCCTCGTCGTCGATCTACTGTCTTTTTACAATGCCATCCTAGGAAGACCATTCCTCACGGCCTTTGGGGCTGTTATTTCGATTCCATACCTAAAGATAAAGTTTTCGTCCCTGTACGGCATAGGAAATACGCTTGGAGACCAGGTGATGGGATAGACGTGCTACTTGTCCCAAGTCGTGCCAGCGGTACCGGACTACCTAGAGGGAGACTTGGACCTTCGCAATGAGACCACTCTACAGCAAGCTTAGTCAGGAGAAGCAATAGAAGTAATTCCGTTGGATCGTATCGAACCAGAGAAGTACGTACATGTGGGTAGCTCCCTCGCTCTGGTCGGCTGTGATCGACTAGTGACCTTCCTACGAAAGAACTTCAACATGTTTGCATGGATGTCTGCCGACATGTCTGGGATATCGGTCGGAGTAATGGTCCACAAGTTAGGCTTCGATTCTGGCCATAAGCCCGTGCGACAGAAGTGTAGGAACCATTCCGTCGAAGAGCTAATAGCTATAAGGGAGAAAGTGCAGAGACTATTGGACGCTAGGCTCATTAGAGAAGTGCAGTGTCCAGACTGGTTATCCAACATCGTTCTTGTGAAGAAGAGTAACGGCAAGTGGCGGATATGCGTAGACTTCACCGATGCGAACAAGGCCTGCCCAAAAGATAGCTTCCCTCTCCCTCGGATTGATCAGTTGGTAGACTCCACAACTGGGCACGAGCTCCTGAGTCTCATGGATACTTACTCAGGTTATAACCAGATCAAGATGCACCCGGATGATGAAGAGCGCACCTCACTCATGACCAACCAGGGGACGTACTGCTATAAGGTGATACCCTTCGGCCTCAAGAACGTCGGGACAACCTATCAGCGCATCGTGAATAAGATGTTCGAACCTCAGATAGGGAAGAATGTGGAAGTATACGTCGATGACATGCTCATGAAAAGCAGGGTAGCTGACAACAATATCCGTGACCTAGAGGAGACCTTCCAGGTCCTTCGAGCGCACAAACTGAAGCTCAACCTGACCAAATGCACACTCGAAGTGATTTTTGAGAAGTTCCAAGGCTTAATTGCGTCACAATGCAGTATAGAAGTAGACTTGGAGAAGATTAGGGCCATCCTCAACATGAACCCTCCGCGAACGATAAAGAAAGTACGGAAGCTCTCGGGATGATTGACAGCCCTCTCGCGGTTCCTGGCAAAGTCTGCAGAAAAATACTTTCCATTCTTCAAGGCGCTTAGAGGGACGAAATCGGTCGAATTTCAGTGAACCGAGGAATGTGAGGAAGCTTTCAAAGAGCTAAAGGTGTACCTCACCAGCCCACCTCTCTCGAGTTGACTATGCACTACCGACGGCCTATACCTTTACTTGGCTACGTCAGACACAATGTTTAACTCCGTGCTAATCAGAGAGCATGAGGGAGCGCAACGGCCGGTGTACTACGTAAGTAGGGTACTGACGGACATGGAAACTCGCTACCCGCACGCGGAAAGGATCGCGTTAACACTCATCTATTCAGCACAAAAGCTATGAGCCTACTTCCAAGCTCACCGGATCGTTCTTCTAACAAATCAATCCCTGAAGTCAATCCTACAGAAGTCGGAGACCTCCGGGGGGCTAGTCAAGTGGGCTATAGAGTTGGGAGATTTCGACGTGAAATTCCAAGCATGATTGACACTCAAGGGTCAAGTCCTAATGGACTTTATCGTTGAGATGGCGACCCCGGCTCTGGTCGACCCCACAGCTCGGGGAGTGTGGACACTCCCGACATTCTAACATGGACATTGAATGTCAACGAATCATCCACCTAGACAAGTAGCGGGGCCGGAGTCATTCTACAGACTCCAAACGGTGCGGAGAATAAGTACTCCATCCTGCTGACCTTCCCAGCTACTAATAATGTGGCTAAGTACAAAGCCCTTCTTACAAGATTTCGCCTAGCAAAAGAATGTTATGCCAAGTCATTGGTTATGCACAGTGACTCGGAGCTCGTGGTCAATCAAATCCAATGGATCTTTGAGGCGTTGAACCCGCAACTTACAAAGTACCTGATGAGAGCACAGGCCCAGATCCAAGCCTTTGAGGGCTTCAAGATCGAGCACGTGCCGAGAGCCAAAAACTGAAAAGCTGATCGGTTGGCTAGGGATGCAGCTACAGGCTCTCTAGAGCAGTACGTGAAAAACCTACGGGAAACCCTAGCCATACCTAGTGTTGATGTTTCAGACTAGGAAGTGCTACAGATTGACGAGGGTGACAACTGGATGACCCTGTATTGAATATTCCACTCCTTACCTAAAATGCATAACCCTGACAAACGGTTCACCAGATATTGCACGAGTCTACGCATGAGGCTAGTGCATACATCTGTGGTATATCCTCAAGCAAATGGGTAGGTTAAAGTCAGCGACCGCACGTTGCTGCATGGATTGAAGATCAAGTTGGAAGATGTAGGAGGCTTGTGGGTCTATGAGTTGCAATCCGTGCTCTAGTCATATCGAACAACCCCGCGGGAACCAACAAAAGAGACACCTTCAATCTCGGCTACGAGGCTGAAGCTGTGGTCCCCGTTGAAGTGGGGCTACCCTGCCTGCGGGTTGAATATTTTGATCCCACCACAAACTCTGAGAGACTCAGAGAATGCTTTGACCTGCTCCCAGAAGTTTGAGACACTACCCGCCTAAGGACCGCAGCCTACCAGCAGCGTATCGCACGATACTATAACAAGCGGGTGAATGCACGATCGCTTGAGGTTGGAGACTTGGTCCTCGGGAGTGTAGAGGCCACGAGAAAGGCCGTGAGCAAAAATAAAGTTTTCTCTGGTTGGGAAGGCCCATTCCTCATCTCCGCGATCCTCGAGAGTAGAGCGTACAAGCTACACGCCCAAAATGGCAAACTAGACCCATGGACATGGAACGCCGCCAACCTAAGAAAATATTATTAGCTGATCAATGTCAGCCCTGGTAAGACATACATGCACACCATGAAGAATGCTTGTATATGCATTGTGCTTTTATTTAATAAAATTGATCGTTCCTGTTAGCTTTTATTTTTATTCATGTGAGTGTTTGCATGCATGACATTTCCAAAAAAAATATATGACCTAAATTGCCCCTAAGTCAGGAGGACTACTGTCCACTCGTAAAATGAATCCTTGGCCTCACGTCAAACGGCCTGAAAGCGGCCGTCTTAGAATCTTGACCCTACGTCAAATGGCCCTAAGCGGCCCCATACGCCTTGGCTCTATGCCAAGTGGCCAACTAAGAATCTCGACTCCGCTTCGAAGGGCCCCAAGCGGCCCGCTAACCTGGCCTCGCGTCAACGACTTAGGTGATCAAAACGTCCGGCCTGGGGGCTTTTGAAGTCCCCAACTTACGGGCACCAAAACCTTAGCGGATAAGAATCACAAGCGTGCGACGACCTTCTCCGGAAGAAGAGAGCACCCCAGCCTACAATGGTCGTGGGTTAGGACCGTGTACCTGATAGTAGCGACACCCTTAGCGGGGGCCGAGCACCTAATGCAGGTACCGCGTGCGAAAAGGACTAGACACAAAGTTCGGTTGTTGTGGCCTAAAAACCCAACTGGCCCTTGGCGTGGCTCCATGGGATTTGTGCAGACGTCCACTCTGCTGGATCGAGCTTCCCATTAAATGTGCAAAATGTAACGACTTACTCTGACGAATGACGAGTATAGCATAAGAAGGCGCCAGATTAGGACCTTGGCGACAATAGCTTTGCAAGCTTAGCCGTTAAACAAGAGATATTATCTCTAAGATCACACTTGAAGGTGTTAGGTGCGAAAAAAGGGCACACTACTTCTCATTCATATGTATAAGGCGCCGACAAGTGCCAGAAAAAAGGGGGGGGAAAGAAATGTGATGTGCACAAGTAGAGCTACTTCCGAGAGTTCGATGGGCCTGCCTCCTCAAGAAAGTTCCTTAGGGAGGACCTATCACAAACCCCAAAATTGCTAGGGTGAAAGACACCTTCTGGAACATCAGGAAGCACGAGCGAGACAATCTTACGGTACAGACAGATGTCGTCCCAGAATTTGGTTTCTAGGACAAGGTTCGCATCTGACGGAGAGAGTTGCGCCCTCAAGTCTCTGGACAGGAGGGAGATGCCGCCTTCAAGATTAGTGACCATCTTCTTCAGCTGCTCGACTTCCTGCCTTAGGAGTGCACCCTCTCGCGTCTGTTGGCCACTTTCCACCTTCAAGCGCCTGATTTTCTCCTGTATTTGCATGTTCTCTCGTTGTAGCTGTTCGCTCTCCCTCAGGAGGGAAGCGACCTTGATTCTCATGCACTAAGCAATCTTCTACCCGCGGTGAAAGTTTTGGTACAGTTGAGCAGCCAGTTCGTTGAAAGAATCAACCTCCCTAGGAACTTGCGTGGGAAAGTGGAGGTCAGAAATTCTCAGAACTCCAAATTGCAGATGAGTACTTAGTTCAAGACGATTATACCTGAGCAGAAGACGCGCCCTAATAACCGTCTTTCATAGAGATGGAAAAGCGCATAGCCCAGGGCAACCTCAGGTGTGCGAATCCTTCCTTTCCAGGCATCGAATCACTGCGGCATTAGAAAAGCCTGCACAACCGCATAGAGAAGGCACAAAATTGAAAGACGACAAAGGTTGGTACATCTCAAGGGAAGCCAAGCGACCAAAAATAGGACCCAGAAGGACATGCCAGGTTATGACCACAGGTCGTCCCAGGCATTGGGGGCTAGAGTTGGGTCTAACGTGCAGGCTGAAGGAAGTTCAAAGCCCAACCCGCAGAGCAATGGCACAAACGGCAAATCCAGCCCCTAATTGTATTAATTTTGTTGTGTAAGTCTAATGTTAACCACAATGGAGACCAAACCCACTCGCGTCCACCTTCAAATGATGAGAAATTCGAAAGCTCCCATATCTGTACGATAACCGAGAACTCAAGACGTAACAGTGGTATTGGGAGGATGCAAGTATTTTAAGACAAAAGTTTGCGCTTTTGGATTTTTGTCCCTTTCAATTGAATAGAGTTGGTGGATTTATAACTTTAATATCAATGAGTCTATCATTTAGAAATTGGTATTATTGTTTAAACAAAGTATTACATTGGATGAATTTGTTACGAAAATTTTGTAATTGCTTAACATTTATTACATATTATTTATTGGCTATTTTGCCTATTTAATGTAACTAGTTTTTTTTTTTATTTATATGACTATTCGTTAAAATTTAATGTTAAATTTATTTATTTGTTGGGCCATTATTTTCCCTGGCCTTTAATGTTTCTAGCCGTTCAACCATTTAGTTTGTCGACATGCTTTGCATCTAAACAGATTTTGACTTATTTTTATTTTGGATCAAATAATTGGATTGATTGATAAACGTTCCGATTTTTTATTTATATAAATTTTGCAATTGCTTAACATTTATTACATATTGTTTATTGGCATTTTTGTTTATTTAATATAACTAATTTTTTTCTCAATTTATAAGACTATTTGTTAAATTTTAATGTCAAATTTATTTTTTTATTGGGCCATTATTCTCCCTGGTCTTCAATATTTCTAACTGTTCAACCATTTGGTTGGTTGATTAATGGATTTTTTATTTACTTTTGTTATGGATCGAATAATTCAGTTGTTTGATAATCCTTTATGAGTTTACAATTTGTAGGCCCCTTATTTTTTACAGGTCGGTTATATTTTAAAAATTGATTATAAAAGATTAATTATTTAAAAAAAAAGTTTAAAATAGTAAAATTTAATTAATTTTAAATACGTCTTAAATAAACTGTTGAATTAAAAAAAAAAACTGACCTAGCCTTATTTATATAAGTTAAGGCTTGATATGATCCACTTTGTTAATTGAGGTTCACCATTCTATTAAACATTGAATGCCTAAAACGCAATTAAATTCAAACATAAGTCTCATTCAAAATTTCATAATTTACCAATGATTTATGTAACCTCTTGTTATTAGCTCTTGTAGAACTGAATATATATAATTAACCATTGACCTAAAAATCTCATATAAAATTAGTTAACTAACTCAACATGATTTCTTTTTTAAAAAAATTAATTGTGATTATAGATAACTTGCTATTGATTATGTTAACAAATTAATTTATTTTTTTATTTTTATCAAAACACACCCATCAAAACTAGTTTGACAAAAAACAGAAAATCAATTTTTTTTTGATAAAAATTGTTGGGTCCCGTGTCAAGACCCATGAACAACGAAGGCCCATCCCACTGCGCAGGGAATAGAAGCTCACGTGACGCCCAGCTGACAGTAAAGGATAAAAGCTCTGCGGCGCATTAATGAGCTGCCAGAGGCGCGGAACGAGCCAGCCAGTAGGAGCTGCTGGCAGGCAGCCGTCCAATCCCCATTCAAAGGGAAAGCAAAGCGTGCACGACAGCTCCGAAAAAGCCCGCCAACCACCAAAAGGCGACAAGGAGATGACCAGCGTACAACGGTAACAACCAGCGGCCATAGAACCCTAGCAACGGGTACTCTCGAGCCCAGCGTTCATAGTGAGGGAGGCTATAAAAGCTCCCTCACCCCCTTTGAAAAAGAGGATGGATGGATGATCAATCGATCAATTGACTACCTCCAGAGTGAAAAACAAAAAAAAGAGAAGAGCGCTCGATCGCTTGGACTAAAAAGTCTCTCGAGCTACTTCTCAACTCCTACCAAACGGATTCCAGAGGACCTTGGACCGTCGAGTCCAGCACAAATCCTCTTTTCCAACATCCAAATCCTCTCGCCTCATTAGGCAGCGAAAGTTAGCCACCCATAGCGGTGCACTAAGGAAGTCAGGCCTTCAATACCTGCTAATTGCATTCCCACTCCAATCATAAGCATATTCACGCATCATCAGCATTCATTCTCACACTGCCCCGTGCGAGTGTAAGCTCACTGTTTATTGTGGGAGATTGCTGACTTGAGCGTTGGAGTGGCCGTGGTGGGAGAAATCCCGCCGGGTCCCTCACCACTTGTTTATTGTTTGTGTTGTGCATGTTTCAGGTTTCGAGATACGGAGACCGGACCCTTGCCTTGACGCCACCGCGTGTTGAGAAACCTGAATCTCCCTAATCCGTACAACAACCTCGTGGGCCTAGGGACGCAACATTAATACAAAAATTTGTTATTGGATTGCAAATAACATAAAACAGAAGGAAAATATAAAATTTGTTAAAACTGTTTTTTAAATTTAATTTTAAAACTTTAGGATGGAAATTATTCATCCAAATGTAAAATTTATTACAGTTGTACATATTTGAATATGATGGATAATTGTAAAAATAATAAACAAGATTCTTTGGAAATTTTGCAAAAAAAATATATATATAAAAAGAAAAAGAAAAAATCCGATTTTAATTGGTAACAAAACCGTGGTGCAACAAATTTAACAGTTAATTATCATTATCTTCTGTCATCTCTTCCTCTCGTATTACGAC
>JAOVVI020017515.1:0-10594 GCA_028571085.2 Nepenthes alata | reverse complement strand
CTTCATATAGCAATAATTAGAAGTCCTGTCAAAAAAATGTGCAGAGAATAGAATTCTCATACAGGAGGGATGCAACAGAGCAGATTTACTAAAATGACGCAGGGTGTCAAAGATTAAATATGTTGAACATAAAAGAGCCACACCGAAAGTGGAAACAAAATTAATTCACAACATCATATTCTCCCTCCTTCCATACAGTCTACAGCAAAACTTCTTCATCACTGTTCCAGCAATACATGGGTCCACTGTCTAGATATGGAATCTTAATAAATGAACACCGTAAATTTGCATTTTACAACTGCAAGTGGATGATAATCCAGAGTTTCAATCTGAACTAAAGACAATTCCACAAGAAAAGCTACTTAGGCTACAGATTTATAACAAAGACCAGAGGGGAACATAGTATAGTTACCATTGGACTGAAAAGGTGTGGAGTTCTCAGTGGGGGACTCGTTCCCTATCTTATCAATGCTCGAAGGTGGCCCAGAAATGAACGGCACATCTAACCTTCCATGATCAAGTGATGAACTGGAAGTAAAGTTTCCACGGCCAATGCTGCCTCTTCGACGTCTCCTAAGACCACTTTTCAGCCTCTGATTCATAATTCCCTTGCCCTTAAGATCAAATCTTCCTTCTTTGACCTCAACAGATACTTCATTCTTCGGAACACAATCACTCCCACTCACGCAGTGTGATCTCTTTGAACCTGAAATTGAGCTGGCAAATGCATCACCTCTCAATTCTAGTCTCCCATCATCCAACTTTCTTTCCCTAGACAATTTCAAATTGAACTGGTTATCTTCATTTCTTGCCCAAATTGAATCAAATGGAAATCTAGTTTTGATGCACAACTGAACATCAGAGAGTGTGTCCGTTGGCCAATTAACTAATAGTCTTTGGAAGCAGTAATCAGGATTGGGGTTGCCAAAAAGTCCGTTGCAGGGGCAAGGCAGCGTCAATCCAAAGAAACCCAGAAACTTTGAGACAAAAAAAGCGATAGTGGAACAACAGAGAATGAAGTATGTTATAGCCAGATCAAGAAATGCTCCAACTAATCCACAAAACGTCCATGAATGTATTGCCTGGCATGCCATGTTCCCAACGATAGCTTTTGTTTCTAAACAGAGATAACCATAAAAAAGAAAAACACAAATTAAATCATGCAACTGCTCGGACGGCAGGGTGAATCTTTTTAAATAAAGGAATTGAAGGCAGCTAATTCACAGGGTAACGGATAAAGGTAAACCAGCGAATTCAAAATAACGAGTGCAAGGGACTGGATCAACCTCATTAAGCACGAAATTATTGCTATATGATCCCTCACTTAAAGTGAAAAATTAGCTTCCAAAAAGAGACATATGAATATCGTACTTTTAAAGTAAAAATAAAAAGAAGCAGGAATCTAAAATAGCAATAAAACTACACAGAGAAATTGTAAACAGGCAGAAGGAGTGTAAAATCGTAATGAACCCAGAAAACACAAAATTAACAAATTTTGTAGCGAAAATATGAGAGAGACAGAGAGACAGAGCACCGAGCAGCAAGTTATTGCAAAGACCATTCGAAAATTAAGCAGCGCAGTGATCCTGTTGCTGGTTTCTCTTTCTATCCTGTCTCTTGCTGCGATTAATCAAAAAGATATCTAAATCCTACCATTAAATGTCTCCATTAAACCCTAATGTCGGGAGAAGCGTGTTTAAGTTTTGCTGAGGGAGCAGGCTCACCATCCCAGCCTCCTCCTCCATATCTGAGATAGATGACGGCAAATTTCTTGTTTTATTATGTGAAATTCTCGAAAATATTTTGTCACACAATTTTATTCTTGGCATTTTATTTTAATTAAATTTTATTATATACTTATAAAATTAAATAATTTTATCAATTATCCTTTTTTTAATCACAATAAATATAACTTGCATCACAAGCCTCCATACAATGTCAACTTTTAATGTTATGAGATATTAATAGAATTGGTTAATGAGTATAAAAAAATTGTTAATTTTCAATGGTAATTAAAACTTTTGCCTTAGTAATTTGAGAAGAACTTCGATGTTTAAAAGGAATTTAAGCAAGATATGAAAATAAAACTGCATTTTTAGTTTTTAAAATATATAAATTTATTGTGCTATTTTTTATCATAATTTAGATTTTTCTTGTATTGTCACAATTCTTTCTAATATAAAACATTTTTTTGTGTTGAAAATATCTAATATTATAATATTTTTTTATCTTAAAAATATATATATATTATAACAATAATATATGGTCGATATGAAAGATCTTTGATAAAAATTTTATTATTATCTCATTTTTTACTTTGTTGGGATATGCACTTGAATTTGAGGCTACGATCAAATTCGATTGACTTTGTTCATTTCCAATTCGAAAGATCCATCCCATAAGATTTAGTACTACTCAACCTAACTCCAAAACATCAAATCGAAAGCTTTTTTCGGACAATAGATCGAGAGAAAGAAAAGTTACGCTAATTTCTTATCTAAACACAGACAAGTTACTCGTTTAGTGAGACCGACGGGCATCAAGACCTCACACATTGCTCCTAGAAAGGCTAAAAATGAGGTCATTGTTGGGATTACTCCCTCATAGCACTTATGTCCGCAGACTTAAGAGAAGAAGGACGCAGACTTTCTTAAGTGATCCGAGAAGCCTGTCAAGACGGACGATGACTCGTTTGAGGCGTCATGTCCGAGAGGTTGCTGAAGACATGGACGAGGACTCCAGGAATTTAGGCATTGTCTCATTCTCTCTCCCGTAGGCTTGCTGTAGCCGCGTTTTACAGGTAGACAATTGACCTACTCTGATTGAAGGATCAGACAGCTACAACTTTCTAGGGTGTCAAGCCTGCCATTCTGGCATGTCGGATGTACGTCTGCCATGACAAGCCTAGGAGGCGTGATCTTGCCACCCTACTAGTAGTAGAGTGTTTGGCTGACCACTAGGCCCTTTGTGTATATAAAGACTTATGCCATTGCTTGTCTTGTGTGCCGGTGTGACGGAAAGATATCTTGGAGTGAACTTTTAGAGAGTTGTGGACAATCTTGTTGTAAAGATAGAATGAGATACACTTTTAGAGAGAGATTTTATGATATACATTTATTGATTATTTTTATTTTATTTGGACTTGGTGTAACTAACATTCTTATAAACAATCATTCTTTATAATATATTCCTTGGTGATTTTTCTCTTAGTTAAAAAAGATCTTTTCACGTTAAATCTCGTGTGTATTTCTCTCATTTTTCTATCTCTACTTTTGGCCGTCCGACCGAGAACTCTATTCTGTTGTTGTCCGAGTAATCCGTCTGCCCGATCACCGTGTCTTCCGTTTTGCGCTAACGTACATTTTGTGATCGTCATGACAAAAGAAATCGAACCGCATGATCTACTTAGGTAGATTTATTATTACTGAGAATCAAATAATTTTATCAATAAGGATAAGTTAAATAGAAGGGTGATAACTATAATAGTCATTAACTAAATAGATAATGAGTGATATTCTGTTTAGATTGCCAACAATAAAAGCCATAAACCATTATCAACCCTGTTATTAAACTACCATAATTTCTATTTTATCCATCCAGTAAAAGCTTCTGGCGTGTTTTGGCCATCCAGTTTACTGCTCCAATGGCTGTAAAAACCTCCTACTCGGTTAAAATTCGTGGACATAGGCCAACCACTCAGAAATCAGATATATTCACGAATTGATCGATCGGCTTTAGGATGATAACCATGAGGGCGGGAATGCTTCTTGATGACTGGAACCATTGGGTTGGTGCTATCGCTAACTTCCATCAGAAAAGCCGGCTCTGAAGGCGGGGGGAGGCTCTGAGAAAAGCTGTTGAACATTAGATTGACTGCAGCCATGGTGGGTCGGTCTTGAGCCCTTTCTTGGACGCAGAGCAAGCCAATATGAATGCATAGTTTCATCTCATCCAGCCGTCTGCGGTCCCTTAGAACTTGGTCTATGATTTTCAGGACTCTTCCTTTCGTCCAATGTTTCCAGGCCTGAATATTGTTCATGTAAATTTAATCAAGTCATGGAAAACGGAAAGGCAAGTGCCTATTGATGATGCAATCCGTTGGCACGTTACTCTATTTTCTAAAAAAATAAAAAGGATACACCGAAGATATAAAAAAATACTACAAAGATTCCACTTATAAGAAAGACCGTTTTAAGAAAAATTACCAGCTGACATCTTAATTTATTAACGACATTACTTTACACTAAATATTAACGGCAAAATGCATATTCATTGTTTCATAGCTCAAACCCAATCCAAAACTACTTTCTTTTTTTCCCTTATCAAAAGAAAAAATAGAAGTTTGACATTGATATGGTTTTTAATCAGTTAAGTCAATGATATAAATTAATAACAAATATTCAGATTTATAGTCTATAAGATATAATTTAGCTCTTAAAAAACTTTAAAATATGCCTTTATCCATTGAATGAGAATACAAGATATTCTGAATCTAAAAATTTATAAGCAACTAAAATTTTACATGACTTTTTAATCATTATGCAACTCATCAAATATGTATCACTTCAAAACCAAAATTTATATTATATAGAACAAAATAAAACATAAAATTTAAATTCACAAAAAGGCTATGTTAGTATTTATATATTATATCTAAAAAAATATAATATACTATATATTTGGGTCAGGTTTGGGATGAGGCATATAAAATAAAGCCAAATCCAATTATGAATTTCAGGTTTTACCCAAACCACAAACCTAATCAAAGCAGGTAAAACTTCATCTCTGGTTCTGCCAGGTTTGTGTTTTTGTGCTATCCATATCTACAGAAAATGAAAACACATCAATGCTAAGAGCAATCCTTAAGGGTTTATTCGATCCAATCATGCCACAATCTTTTAAAAGGTATTCTAAGTAAGTTATTTTAGTTGCATGCTTTCTTTCCTTTGAATCAAATCGACCATCATGGCCATAAGATAATGGACAGATCAAAGATGTACTCTTACAAGTAAAGAGAGTTCAAATTAATAATGGTTATGCTTGAAAGATTATGAATTGTTAGACAAGTCCAACCCAAATATATCCAAGTTTCAGATTTTTGTAGATTTCATTAGATTTCCAGTTTTCAGGAAATTAAAAAAAGATTTGCTGAAAAGGGGATCTATAAATGTGATAAACAAAGGGGACTTGAAATTCAAATTTTGGTTTTGGGGAAATCTACTCGGGCCAAAAAAAAAAAAAAAACGAAATATTTTTTAGTCAAGCCAACACTGCCTAAATAACTGAATTCGAACTCCTCAGAATTTCAATGTGGGATAGGGTGGACCTAGGAACTTTGTGAGTTTAAAACATTTAGAAATCGTTATAATCATTGTGTTACCATTTCATAATGCTGAAACAAATAACATGGACATACATAAATCTATTGATTTATCCCCATTAACCTCTGTCTCTCTTTTATCATGATAGTATATTGAATTTGTGATTGGAATAAAAATCTCACACCATGGCATTTTTTAAGAGGGCTTCTTGAAATAAAAAATTATTAGAAATTAAGAAACTTTCACCAATTTAAATCTAAAAAATCACCTCACATTATTTAGAAAAATTGCCACCAATTGTCTCAATAACAATAGACAATTTTTAATTTATAGGATAGGAAAAAGGATTGATCCCTTAATTACGTAAATATTCTTCTTTTCATTAAAAATCGGATTAATTAATGAAATAACTTATCTAACAAAATATAATTAAACTCTACAAGATCGTAGCTTGTAATCATTTTAATAAATTATTAAATGTGAGCCATATCATATGGAACAATAATTCTAATAATGGGACGTTATGGATGCGATACTTACATAGCTTAATAGGTGCTCAACATGCCCCGAACTTTTAACAGTAGCGTTCTTTCTTCCGCTTATTATCTCTAAGAGCAAGACGCCGAAGCTAAAGACATCAGCCTTTACTGATATGGTCCCAAATTTTGCATATTCTGGAGCCATATATCCACTGCAAGTTAATATCAAGAAGACGATCTCAGTTTTATGCAAGCGTGCACATGAACCAAACCATCTTCTTGCCAGCAAGTGATTATTAGTGGTACTTACTAGGTCCCCACTATTCTTCTGGTGCTGCCGTGAGATTGATCTGCAATAAAAAGCCGAGCCATTCCAAAGTCGGAGATCTTAGGTTTCATGCGTTCATCTAACAAAATATTGCTAGCTTTAAGATCACGATGAATAATTTTTAGGCGAGATTCTTCGTGAAGATAAAGCAGCCCCCGAGCAATGCCTCTTATGATGTTGTAACGCATTTCCCAATTCATATGCACCCGTCTGATTGGATCTACACGTGAATATTGAGCCCATGAGTAACATTAAACAGGTTGAGTTAGAGAAATACCAGTTCATGAGGAGACAATAACATACCAAACAAAAAGTGATCAAGACTTGCATTGGGCACAAATTCATAGATGAGTATTCTCTCTATTCCTTCCAAGCAAAAACCAATAAGCCTAACTAGATTCTTGTGTTCCAGCCTGGCCATTAATAGTACTTCGTTCTTGAATTCTAGCTCACCTTGGGAAGAACCACTCGCAAGCCTCTTAACCGCAACGCCTTGGCCATCTGAAAGTGTGCCCTATTAATGGGCCAATATACTTTAAACAATGATGCCAACAACCTCTTTGATATCCATAAGCATGGATATGAATAGCTCATCGTACCTTGTAAACAGCACCAAATCCCCCTTCACCAAGCTTATTGAATTCACAGAAGTCATTCGTCGCAACTTTTATAGTGGTGAAGTCGAAGAGCAAGGACTCAACAGCTTCATCTTCATCGGGTTTTTTGCAAACTGAAAGTAGCAAGCAAATGAAAAGAGTACAAGTACATACTTCAATGGCAAAGAAAGATCCAGCAGAGAAAAGTTGTAAGGCAGTTTACATGGACTTCTACAGCTGCACTGTGTAACTTTCTGTAAACTGTTCATAATGTATGTTTTGTAATTACTTATTTCAAGTTTCAAGTCATTGCAAATGTAACAAACAGAAAATTAACAGTAAGGGAAAGTTGTGCTAGAGTAGAGTGGAATCAAAGGGGATCAAACAATTACAGATTATGTTAAAATCATTTTCTTATCATATCTTCTATAGATGCTATATCTTCCTAAAATTGTGCTCATTTTCACTGTATCTTTCAGAGTTACATTGCTCATCTATATGGACACCGTTGTTTCCCTACCCTTATATTTTTGTATGCATTGGTTTTAGTCTGTCCAATAATCTGAACTATATGATATATTGGGTTTTAAAGAGGTCTTATAAAATTTTGCTTTTAATTTAGGAGGCATTTTTGCAATGATTACATAATACATATGCATTTTGTCCATTTTAAGCAATCCATCTCAGCCCTACGCATCATATCTTCTTCATTTTACCATTTTCTTGAATTATAATCTCAACCGTTGATCACAATTTTGTGCAGAACTTCTAGAATTTCATTTCATATATGCTATTATACAAGGAAATAACCTCTCTGCATTGTTAGGGCCCAAGGGTAACATTTCAATCCACCCTAGACCATATAATGGAAGAACCTTGTGCATTGATCCACCCATTAATATACTATGTTATATTCATTTCACAAGCTGTTTAGGTTATAAAGTGTAATACCCAATTTCCTGATTTATATTTATGATATCATGATTTTTATGTATTAGGTAAATGTGAAAAATAATTATACAATGAAAATTTTGAGAAAAATCAAGTTTTGAGGAATAAGACCCAACGCTTAATAGGCACAGGAGCGACGCATGTGCACATTTAAGGCAGATCCTTCGTGCTTGAGGGATGCTCATGTATGCTTTGGACAGAATAGGTCGTGCTTGTGCATGAGCTGAGTGGCGTTCGTGTATCCATGTATTTGGTTTTGGCAACTAATTTATGCCTGATTGGCGCTCGCACGCCAGCCTCCACATTTAAAGCCTCTTCGCCATATTTCGAACATTTTTTGTAGAGAAGAGAGAGGAAGAAAGAAATAAAAGGAGAGAGAATGTGAAAGAAGGTGATTTCAATGATATTTTGTATTTAATTTGGTAACTTTTTAATTTAAGGGAAGTATATCTAAACCTATTCTGTGATCTATTATTGAAATCTTTTGATTTCCTTTCAATTATTATTTAAATTTACATGTATGTTACCATTTCGCCCCTTTTTAAATATAGTTGCATGCATATCTATTTTTACCGAACATCTATGTACTTTCAATGCCACATCGGGCAAGACTGAATATCCAAAATACAACCCAATACATAGCCCTTACCGATCCAACAACAACAAAACAAATATAATATACACCAAAATATGAAATGCCATGCTAGATCTCATCCAGTTCCTACAAAGTGTCCAAGCTTTCTACTCTAAAGGGAAAAAATAAAAAACGTAAATCTAAAACTCAGCAAGTATCATATAGATTTATAATAATAATTACGTCCAATAAATCAGAAAGATTGTTCATCAATAGTCATCAAAACGAATAACTATAAATTCAATGTCCAAAAATAGATAGCAGATATAAATCCAAATCGGTGATATTAGAAATCCAATCATCAAAACTAATGGTAGTTACGAACTCAAATCGTATAGCAAATCATACCGTCCCATCGGAACAATACTAGCAACCAATCGCAATCCGGAATCAAACCTCATATGCATAATCAATGGCTACAGTCTAGACTTGCAACTCTCGGTTATCTTATATCATCGGCTCCATTAGCTTGACTACATTTTAAGACTGCAACTCTCGTCCATCTCATATCATCGGCTCCATTAACAATGCTATATTTTAAGTCTACAATTCTCGACCATATCATAATCCGCTCCATTAGCCCGGCTACATTTTAAGCGTGCAACTCTCAACTATCTCATATTTTTCACTCCATTAGCCCTACTACATTTTAGGCCTGCAGCTCTAGGCCATCTCATATCAATGGATCCCGACTACATTTTAAACCTGTAACTCTCGGTTAACTTATTAACATTATCTACTATAATTTTAGTTTACAACTCTCGACCAACTTATTATCATTATCGATTGCGGTTTAGACCTATAACTCTCGACCATCTTATCATCATTATCGGATTATATATCAATCCACCAGGACCTTAGACCATCATAGTCCCACACACATATGTTGACCCACTAGAGCATCCAACCACCATGGTCCCTCACACAACCTTAAAATAGGTTTCTGCTAAGCTCTTTGTTTTTGTAGGATATCAGAATAACAAACGAAGAATGCGGCAGACTCATCAAGAGCTTCCGATGGCAGCCATGCGGAGAATTCTGAAGTCTTACGAGCACTTTAACAAGTGGCCCAGCTTGTAGACCAAGCTATTCACACCTTGACTTGCAGCTCACAAATGGTGAAGATATCAACTTCTAGCGGTTCAACACTTGATATAAATGGACAATCGAAGCAGGTTACTCCATATTTTGGGAGTAAGCCATCACTATCATTATCAATTAAGCGATAAAGGACTATCAAGTCTCGCAACAACCAACGTTGTTTTAAATTGAGAAGACCGGCTATCCTGCCAATTGTTGCAATGTATCAACATTAACAACTATGATGACATTATCTCTAATGGGACAAAAGATCCTTAGATTGTGCTACGTTCATTGCCAGTCGGGGCATATTGCCAGGTAGTGTGCAGCTCAACATAATAGACGACAATTTCAGAACCGAGATGGAGTTTTCACCAATTCTGATCAAGAGGCGCGGACTTTGTCTTATATGACAAAGGTAGTATACATACCTTAGATGCTATATCCTACAATAATTAGAATTTAGTTCAATATATTTTGTGACATTTGTGTTTTATTTTTCCTTTTTAGTTTAGGTATCGTTTAGAGACTATTCTGAGATATTAAGACCTTGCCCAAATAGTATCCGTCCCAAATAATAGAAGTGATTTATCTAGTATCGATTAGAAGAACTTAAGAGTATATATATCTATGGGATTAGTGTTATCAACTGGATACTTATTCAGTAGAGATGTATATTACCCTGAAAGATATTCTGTGATCGAGGATCTAAGCCAGATAGTAAATAGTCAGATTTGGGATGGTGGAATATTAAAAAAAAAAAAAAGAGAGAGAGAAGAGCGGCAAAAAAAAAAAAACTCAATATAGGAATAGTGAGGATTGTTTTCAAAATTTTGAGGTATATACTTTAATGATAAAGTAAGGTTTAAATTATGTGAAAAGTAATATTCTTAAGTCACTATATTTCAGGATCAGATTTAGTAGTAAATTTATTTAGGTAGTTTAAAAAAAAAATCTAAAATTTCTTAAAAATTAAAATTTATTAAATATTTGGGTGAGAGTTCGATAATGCCCTTTTGATATGCTTTATTATGTTGGGAATTTATGAATTAAATATTTAAGGTTAAATAAATTATGTAATTATTCGTGATATGAATTAGATGCAAATCATCAGTAGCTCGAAAGTTATTTCTAACCTATTGAATGTTCTAAATTATGATTGTGAAGCATGTATGATAAATCATAGTTTAAGTAATATATATATA
>JAOVVI020017514.1:0-10594 GCA_028571085.2 Nepenthes alata | reverse complement strand
CGGCTTTCACTCTACGACGCTTTACTCCGCCCCGGCGCACCGGCAGCAGGTCAGCCCCTCCGCAGGTAACCTTTTCGGTTAGAAACCTCCGCAGGTAGCCCTTTTCGGGCCGGGATTGCTTTCAATGAAAGCACCATTTGATACGAGTATAAGTCAGAGGGAGAACCCATCCTAAAAGATCGGTCTAGTAGGAGGTAGAGCCCCTAACTTATAAGCTAAAAATTTTGCCTCAAACTTTTTAATGTGGGACTCGCATCATTATGTATTTTAAAATAGATAATTATATTATAATTATATATTTATATATAAATTATTAAAATAAAAAAATAAATCTTTTCATTTATTCAAGAGATGCCGTTCAAGGGACCAATAATGTTCCGTGTCTATGTCTTTATAGTATTTGTTAAATATAAAATGTATACATGTGTATAAAATTATTTATTTTTAGGATTTTATAGTTAACATTTTACCATAGAAATAGAGGCTAATGTGATAAAAAAAATTTTAAAAAATAAATTATAAATTTAATAAAATGTAGAATTTAACTTTGGATTCTATAAAAAATCGGTGAATGTGATTAAGAATTTCATCTTTGGCGAAAACAGGCTGATCCCCGGGAAAATAATAAAAGATTCGCTGAGTGATTGATTTCAGATTAAGCGAGAGAGGAGGAAAAGATATGCACACTCAAAATATTCCAGCTGCCTCAATAAGCTAAGTGGAAGGAATACCTGCGAGTCAAAAGCGAAGAAGAAGAGAGGCCGTTTTCCCTTCCTCTAATCTATCTGAAGATCTAAGAGCAGAAAAAATCTCGGCTGATCCTGAAGAGGGTCTTTTTAGAAAGGCGAGACATCCATGCCCTTTTGATCTTTCCCTCCAATATTCCCAGGATAATGTCGATTGTGCCCTTTTAGTCTTTACACTAACTTTTCCTTTTTTATTTTTTGGATTTTTTGAGATCAGATGGGTAATATTTCTGTGCATGGATGTTCAAAGTCCATGGATGATCCTCCGATTACTTCACCTAGAATCAAACTGAGCGATGGGAGGCACTTGGCTTACAGAGAAAAGGGAGTACCCAGAAGTGAAGCAAAGTTCAAGATCATCATTGCTCATGGATTTGGAAGTTCCAAGGATATGAGTTTTCTAGCTCCACAAGTAAGAACTTAAGTTTCTCTTCTGATATTTTGATTTGTTTTTTCGATCTGATTATGGGTTACAGAAAACGCTCATCCTGTTCTGCATCTATTTGTTAGAGAGTCTTTTGACAAAACAACTAGTGGGCATGATTTGAAGCACCAGTTAAATAATTGAAATTGTGGGTTTCAAATTTAAACCAGCAGACCTGGACCGGAAAATGATAAAATGGGAATATGTGATGAGTATGTGCTGCAGAGAAACTTTGCTCTTGACATGAAATTCAGAAAAAAATTGCGTTCATCGGGATTCCTTGTGCTTTAGTTTGCTTTCATAGATTTGGGCTTGGATTTAGAATTGTCTTTTTGGGACTATTCATGGTGAAAAAATAAGAGGAATGCTTCAAAATCTACGCAACTTCAGTCTCCAAAGTCCGCCTTCATGCTTCAAAAATTAAACATATCTGTAGAGATAAAAAATTATAAAACAGATACAAAATTGTGTGAAATTTACCTTTGAAGTCGTTTAGCCCAACTTAAGTTCATTAACTCTCTCCGCTTCAAACTGTTTGGTGAAATACTTCTCTAATCTGGAAACAAGAGTTTCTGTCACAAGTAGTTTTAAGCTTTCTCAAATAATCGAAATAAGCTTTTAAGTACTGTTGTCTCATAAAGCACTTCTGCCTAAGGAGGCTGACAAGATTTTCTGCTGCACTTCATTTAAATTTAACAGGTGTGGTGATTTTTCTGTGGAAAACTAGACAGATGCTCTGAGGCTTCAATAGCATGATCTTAGTTATATTGATGTTAAGAAAAAGAACTTTTAATTATAGTCAAAATCATCATAATTTACGGTAATTTAGTTACCAGGAGCTGATAGATGATTTGAAGATACATATTCTCCTATACGATCGAGCGGGCTATGGAGAAAGTGATCCAAACCCAAAGAGGTCGGTGAAGAGTGAGGCATTAGACATTGAGGAACTCGCAGATCAGTTACAGTTAGGACCCAAATTTTATGTGATTGGAGTGTCAATGGGATCATACCCAATTTGGAGTTGCCTCTATTACATACCACACAGGCAAAGTACTCACCCTTATATATTCTATTTCCATGGCTTCTTTGCAATGCCAGAAACTTGTCTCGCCTTCTGACCTTCGAACCATTCTTGCAGGCTTCGAGGTGCTGCTCTTGTGGCTGGGGTTGTCAACTATCGTTGGCCTTCTCTCCCCGACAGTCTGACGAAGGATGACTTCAGAAAAAATCTTGTAAAATTGACTCTATGGCTGTTAAAGCACACGCCTAAGTTGCTATATTGGTGGATGACTCAGAAGTTGTTCCCATCGGCAAATGTAATGGAGAAGAACGCGGCTTTCTTTAACGATAGAGACCAGGAAGTCTTGAAAAGAACTCCTGGATTTGAACTGCTCAGCCAGGTTTGTGTTTCATAATTATACGGTTAGGGATATTCATCTCATATAGGAGTTTCTTTTGATTTTCTAGTTTTAGAAGTTTCTACTGAAAGCTTTGCCAAATATGATTTCATTTTGTTGTGATGTGAGAAAGCATTTAAGGGCAGAACTCTTCTTTGGTCCTGCGTGAATCAGCTTTTACCATACGTCTCAATTCAGTATAATATCCGCTGAGATACTGGCAGATTGTTTTAGTGATTGCAACTGTGGAGCTGTTTCTGATGTTGATAATAAAGATGTTTTCTTCTTCTTTTTTTCTACCAGAACAAGTTACAGCACAAAAGCGTCTTTAAGAATCTTCGTCGTGACTTTCTGGTCGGCTTTGGAAAGTGGGAATTCGACCCGTTGAAGCTCAGCCATCCATTCTCAAAGAACGAGAGCTATGTTCACCTATGGACTGGGTTAGAAGACAGGGTTGTGCCTATTGAATTACAGAGATTTGTCTCTGGTAAGCTGCCATGGATAAAGTATCATGAAGTTCCTCATGGAGGGCATTTAATTGTTTATGATAGTGATGTATGTGCATCCATTTTAAAGTCTCTCTTGCTTGACGAAGAGACTTGTTTATCCACACCCATATGTTGATTTTTATTTTTTCCGGTTGTTTTCTTTTCATCATTGGATTTGATGATGCTTTGTAAGTAAATCGAGTTGTAAATTGATCTTTGATGCCGCATTCCTTCTCCCTAGTTATTAGTTCTGATCAAATCCTGAGCATGTGATCTCATTAATAAAGGCTATTCATATATATTAGATAAATTCAGCCAAAAGATTTCGATGCTAAATAGTTGAATGTGTAATGCCTGCTTGCAGAGCAGCTCTCTGCCCCCGGCTGATCGTTAGTAGTGTCATGATTTTCTTCCATTTCATCTTCTCGTGCTAGTAGCTTAACCAAAGTTGAGTGGTGAAGCCATTGAGATCGCGGATCTTCTTAACTTAATTGGATAGCATTTTGATCTTATCAAAGTGGGCCTTTTGAATGACATAATTTTTATGAGATATGATCAAAGGATATAATTCTAAAAAATATAAAAATTTCAGTAATGATTAACGGGAATCTCCCTCAAATTCTATTCATAATTTATAAAATTATTTAGTATGTATCATAAGAATTAATTTATTATTAAATGAGATATTATAGTCACATATTTTAATATCTCATTAAATCTAACGAGTACTTATGAAGCTATATTTTAATAAATTATGTTATTATGGAGCCTATTAATCTATTAACTTTGTCCTAAATTAATATTGAATAATTTTAATTAAAAAAATGTTAAATCAACTCCCTTTTAAATTAATAGAATCTTTAAAGGAAGAAATTGACAGCAAGAGCCAACAAATTTAAAAAAAAAAAAAAAACGTGGCAGAATGACGAAATTGTCCATCCGATTTCACTTCCAATATTTTTTAAAAAATTATTTTGACACAGCTGCCAGCAATTCTAACAGGCGACAGATGAGAAAGCCATAATCTTGAGTTGGGCTTAGGGTTGTTCTAGAACTCTATCGGCCTGAAGCCCATTTACTTTACATGGGCCGGGCTTAAAAAAACTAATAAATTAATTTTAATATATATAAATTTCTAAAATAAAATAAGTATTCAATAATTGAAAATCTTTTTTTTTTTAATTTTAAACATGGGATATTTTAATTGAAAGAAACCTAGGAAAAGATGATTCTCTTAAATTATATCCTAGCAATATAACAATAATAAATTTGGCGTTAAAAGATAATAAATTTCACCTTAAAAATATGTCAAATCATATATGGATTTGATATATAAAATATGATATAACAATATATGATGAAAGGAAATGTATATTAATTATAGATATTGTCAAATCTTATAACGACTGGATATATAACAAATTCTAGATAAATTAACCTATAAAATATAATTAATGTGTTGTAAGTCTAAAATATAAATTTAGATTTTTTCTTCTGTAATTTAATTTTTTTTAAAAAAATAAGAATTAAAATTTTACAAAAAATATAAAATCTAATTTCTAAGCATTGTTTGAATTTTGTTGTAGGTTTAAATTTTAGGTTTTTCTTTTTTTGAAAGTACTCCAAAAATAATTTATAAATATAAATTTTATAAAAATATACTTTTTAAAATTAAGCATTTGTTTATTAATAGCGATAATTTGAGGTGTCATCTTTGTAAAGCTTATTGTTTTACAGCTCGTTATAAACTTATTTTTTAAAATAATAATTTTCCTAAGTTATAAATATCTCCATAAAATCGTATAATATAAGATTATTTCATTTTATTCCAACAGATTATAACTAATTCACGCTATATTCCGAACTGAAAATCCGATATTACAGCTTTGACTCAACGTCCCCATATCAGCCAGCCATTTACGCAGCTACAATTCAGCAATGATCGTAGCTCTATATTTTGCATGTCACCTCTTCTATTCCCTTCCCATCTCCTCGTTATATATCCTCTGATCATCGATTTTCCATTGTTGAGTTATCATCGATTGACGTGATTCAGAATAGGTGCGTCTGGATGAACCCTAGCTACGATCTCATTCATATGTTCTTTCTTCTTCCATGCGAAATTTGAACGACCCGGAATCTCATCAACAGTTACAGCTCAACGATTTCACGTCCGTTTCTGATTTTCATTTGGTTTGTCGTCCGAACGTATTAGTTTGCTGCTGCGAATCTCTGAAAAGGTAAAAGAAAATTCACCTCCATATTGTGCTTCGGGGATTTTGTTTTCTTTTGTTTTATGCATTTCCATGGTAATAAAGAAAATGTGGGTTCTCTGTGATGCTTGTTTTCACACAGTATTGTTTGGGAGATGATTCTATAAATGATGAACCGCAGTTCAAATTTTTTGAATCTTGTTCAATGCATAACAGGAAAATTGCATGGACAATATCGTACGTTGTGTCATATTGGTTTTTAGATGGGATGTGAAGCTTTTTATACGTGGTATTTGGATGATTATATTTTTGGATTGTATATGTTAGATAAGCCATTGATTAACAACCCTTTTAGACGTGGAATCCTATTGAAGGTGATGATTGTTTTTTTCAGGGAAAAAGTTGAGAAAAATGCAGCGGGAATCACCTTCTAAATTACTCAAGTTTAGGGTTCCCATGAACTCAAAGAAGAGAGAACGGGTGGAGTTCATGTCAAGTAGTAAGTCCGATGGCTCAAACTCGCGCAAAACTGGGAACCGGACTCGTCAAAATGGCAGTAACCGTCCAACTCAGAGAATCAAGGACAGGCATTCGGGGCCTTCAAGCGCTGCAGAATTGAAGGTTCGTAAACGTATACTGCTTCTCAGTTTCTCTCGTTTTCTTGCCTCTTTTCCTGGTAAAATTGGGTGGTGGGTATCTGAAGGTTTGTCCACATACCCGCTTTTGCTGTCCGTTGATTTGTGAGTAGGGTGTTATTTCTCATACTCTTCCGAGAACCCCGACTGATCTCTTCCATATTTATCTTTATTTTCAAAAGGAATTATTTCCATTGAGTTGATGGTTAGCAGGTTGACACTAAATCTGGTGCCATCTCAAGGGATCGGCGTTCTAATGATGAGGACAGAGGCATTCTTCAAACTGTCAGCAGGTCTTCTGCTCAACCTGAAAGAAAAATCTGCAGACAGTACGCTATATGTGAAGGCTCAAATGAAAAATTGAGGAGGAAGCGTTCTGTTCGCAGAGTGATCAAAAGGGCCATAAACAATGACTTTAAACCAACACAAGAACATTCAGAGCAGAGTTCTGGTTCTAACTCGACCTTCATTACTGATCTTCTTAGTCTAAGGTGACTTCTCCCTAATTGTTTCTACAGCACATTAATTTATAAGATACTTCAACATCAGTTTCTGCTGCAATATTTCTGCCATGCAGCTTCCATTAATGTCCTTTCTTTCCACAACCACACAACCTGGCGGAAGACATTCTTTATTAATCATGCAGCTACAATTTTTCAGCTTTTTGTCGGTTTTTTTTTTCCCAATTTTGGACCGTCATTGAATGCTTTAGAACGTTGAACTTCAGATGGATTGGTCGGAGACCACAAAGGACTTCACGTACCAGGAGAGCAAATGTGGTATCTCCCATATTCAATCAGGTTGAAGTACAGAAACTCTCTTCAACCTTTTCGGCAAATAGTTTCCATCACCTGGGAGAGAAGTTGGAGACTGTGCCAGAGACAATGCCACTTCAAAACCTGCGTCCTGGTTCTAGGAAGAGCAGAAGGTTTGAATTCCATGGCTTTGGCAAAATGGAAACTAGCACTTCAGTTTATTTGGACGTTCATTGATTAACTGTATAAATTTGATCCAGTAATCCGAGGCGTCCTCCTTCCAAAAAGCTGTCAGATAGGAAGGCATTTCCCCATGCTGAGAAGATCCCGACAAGTGTTTCTGCAAATAATGCAGGTATCGTTGAGTAATTAACGATTTTGTCTTTTGCATAAAATGTAATTTTGAACTCATGAATGCATATTTTGATCGCATACACATGCATGGGAACTCCAAAGAACTGATTGAATACTTAAAGGTCCAGTTCGTGTAGCCATTTACTAATCAATTTTTCTTCCTCTTTGTTTCAGCTGAAGTATACGATGACAATGAAGAATTAGTTGCAGCTGCTTCTGCAGCTCAAAAATCCAAGTGTATAACTCTCTTCCCCGCTTCTCCTCATTATCCGTCTTAAGATTATCTCATGTGGGCGTGAGTGACTGCCTTCTTTCATGCAGATGATGCAAGTTGTGGTCCGTTCTGGGAGGAAATGGAGCCGATTTTTGGCTCTCTTAGCTCCTCACATGCATGCTTTCTAAAGCAACAGGTAGATAACTTGTCAACCCCACCCATATGTGTGAGTCTCGGTCATCTTTGTAGAGATTTACACGGCGCAGTGGAACCTGAATTTTCTAACACCTTCAGCCAACCTACTTTTTCTAATCAATCCAAGTAATAAAAACAATACATGTAAACAATTACACAAATTATATAAACAAATTTATGTTAAAATATTTCCCCAGTGAGGAAATATTTGCTTAACAAAAAAACTTACGAAAAATCATTGGATATTTTGTCTGAAATAACTTTATTATAATGAGATTCCATCATAAATAATCTTAACCGATTAAACCTATTTACAATCATAAATACATGTGAAGAACCAATTGATACTAACTCTAACATTATTAACAATTAAACAAGAATAAATATAACAGAAGAAAAAAAAAACTGATTAATAATATATTTTATAATTAATGTTAAATAATATACATAAAATTAACAAGTGATAGTCCTATAATGGAACCACAAATAGGTGTCTCAGTTTTCTCTTTTTTTTTCATTTGTCCTTTCTCTCTTTTTATGGGTGTTATTTCTGTTAAAATTATCTTCTGAATTAACCTTAAATTTAAAATAGAATATTCATGTGCACATCAGAGCAAGCGATAAAAAACAACTGTATTTCATGTAGATGCGGATATCATGTACAGATCGTATGTGTTTCACCCGCACTGGCTTGAGCTAACCTCACGCAAAGGGCTCTCCTTAGCTTTTATTCAAATGAAACATCGTAAAAATCTTGTTAAAAACTCTGACAACTCAAGAAGTGAAAAAGTAAGCTTTGGTTGAGTGTGAAAAACAGAAGGATATAACACAGAAATCCAATAATTTGTTGCCGGATGTGCTTCTGACCATATTATCACCTCTTTATGACATGTTAATTAGTTGAGAGCTGCAAAGAAGCCGGAGGACGATGTAACTACAGGAGTGGACGTGGGAACAAAGTCGATAAATTGTTATCCATTGCTGCAAACAGTTCTATCTGCTCTAATTCCCGATGATGAGAGTAACGGGATGAGCCATGGAAGTGAAGAAGCGAGCACATCTCCTCAGTGTGCTACTGATGAAGATTGTCATGGCGATGACGGCTGGTATGAGCTTATGTGTGTTGATGACAAGCTCGCAATGGAGCTGAAGAGTATTGGGTTATATCGGGATACAATGGTAGGATTTTGTTTCATTTTGTTTGGTTTATCAACTTAGGAGGAGTGATTTCCATTTCTCACTCACATTGCATTGCAATAGCCCGACCTGGCTGAAAAAGATGAGCTGATCGATCAAGAGATTATGAAGCTTAAGGAGCTGCTCCACCAGCAGGTATCATTTATCAGTTTTTTCCTTTCTATCTGATCATTTACGATAATATAGATCGAAACTCTAGAAATTTTATAAGGGTCTGTGTTAACTGTAACAGATTGTTAAAAAGAAGATGAGATTGAAGAAAATTGAGCAGGCTATTGCAGTTGACAAAGAAAGGAATAAAAAGTATGCATTATCATAATCATGTTAGATGCTTTAAGATTAAGATCCTTCTGTCTTTACGGAGAATTGAAAGCTTAATTTATTTCAAATTGTAGGGACATGGAGCAGGCGGCGATGGATAGACTTGTTGAGATGGCTCATAAACGGCAGATGGTACTTCTTCCATATTTTAACGGCTTCACCTCCAAACCTTAATTGCCCATCTAAAAGTAAGCTACATTTCACCTATTTACTAATTTTACAGGTTGGCAAGAGAAGTGATGGTTCAAAGAAGTTGCACAAAGTCACAAAGAAAGCTGCAGCCGGTTTTGTTAATCGCACTGTTGCTAGGTGCAAAAAATTTGAGCTTACTGGCAAGAGCTGCTTTAGGAAACCTGCGCTACAAAAAGCCATCTTCTCAGCAACTAAAGAGAAAAACGATGAAACATCTGCTCATTGTGCTGGCTCAAGAGCTGAGAATAACACATGCCTTGAAGCTCCTAGTCATCTGCCGAAAGCTAGAGGATCATGTATGAGTTATTATTTACACAGGTTTTTGTGTCTCTGCTGCTGTTGCTCTCTCTAATGCACCCTTGTTCTGTACCATAGATGCCGAAAATCATGGCAGACGATCCACGGAGTCTGTGAAAGCTGCCAGAAAACCAGAACCAGCAGTGCCGAAGAGGAGGAAAAGGAAGCTAGTACTGATTGATGACGATGATGATAGCGATGGTGAAGCAACCGCATGCAACGAAACAGCGTTGGTATCTTCTGGAGTTAATTCTTCCCTGGAAGCGGCGGAGCCCGGTGATGCCGTACATCTGCTGCTGCCGCAAGCTGGAATTGCTCCGATAGAGGAAATGGGTGTTGTGAATGGACAAGAGGATCTCAGTTCTTGGTTTGAGGTTGATGAGTTGGGAGATTGCGATGCCATAGGTCTAGAAATACCCATGGATGACCTCTCACAACTGGATATGCTTCTGTGAAGAAGGTGATACCTACCGAGGAGTTTTTGCAGAGTAAATATGGAGGACACCATTGACATAGAATAGAGTGGAATGCTGCGATGCTGTACGATATTACGTAGATGGTTGGATTTTAATGTTAATGGCCCACGTTATTTATATAAAAAAAATATTAAAAAAATTTTTAAAATTTTATTTTTTATCTTTTATTTTTTAAAAAATATGAGCCATCAATTTTAAAATTTAACCATCTACGTGGTGTCAAGCCGCCGAGACGCCGTGCCAACGTTACAACGGCCTCATTTTTTATTTTGAGTTGCTTTTTCTTTAGTTTCGTACGTCCTTGTCTTCTAGGATGTCAGCAGAAAATTTTGGATTGTTGAACAATTATAATTAATTTTTATTTAATTATTTTATTCTTATGATTTTTTAGTCGAAAATTATGTGAATTAATTTGGATAGAAGATAGCATCAGTTCCGTACGTATTTTTCTTTTCAAGTAAACTGCAATCTTTAACTTCTGTATAGTTAATGTATGCATAGGCTCCAAATTTGAATGTGATTAGCAAATTTATTATTTTTATTGTTTTATTTTTAAATAAATAATTATAATTTAATTATTTTAAAATAATTAATTTTATGTATACTTATTAAATTATATTTATTTATTAAAAATAAATAATTAAAATATAAAAAATTAACTTATTATTTTTATAAAAGATAAAATTG
>JAOVVI020017513.1:0-10594 GCA_028571085.2 Nepenthes alata | reverse complement strand
TTTTTTTTAAATCTAACATTATTGAAGTTGTTTGTTTGATCTTGTAAGTGATTAGAATGGAACTGAAACTATTTCGCACTCAAAATATAGGAAATTCACAAATAGATTGCGCTTGGTTGACGTATGAGCTGACCTATGTTAATTGTTAGGATTTCGGGAGATGAGCAACGGTAAAAAGAAAAGTAATCACACAATGAAACATTAAATTTATCTGGAAAACCTGAAGGAAAAACACTACCGGCAAAGGTGGAGAAATTTCACTATCTTTGAAAAAGGGATACAAGACTCGTCAAGTGTTTTAGAAAAACTTTCACACGAATCCCAAAATTAGAATAGAGTATTTATATCCACACGAGTAGCTTGGGCGGCCATCATGAGGTTCACTAGCGGCTAGTCACTTGAATTTTTTCCAAACCTGCAGCTTAAGCAACTATGTTGTGGCAATCTTGCGGAGCTCCCTTGCAGCCAGAAATCAGTAAAACTTTGCACCGCCAAATTTTTAGGTTGGATTTTTAAACAAAATAAATTTGGGTCACACTTAACAAATCTCCACATTTAATTGAATTCCACAAAGAAATAAATTTACCAACAGAAAAACTCACTACCTTTTCCATTAATTCCTTAAGGGCACGAAGCAATCAAGTATGAATAGCCAATCAAGTTCAAGCAGTGTTTAAACTTGACAATTGGAAGAGCTTTTTCATCATATGAGCAGAATTATCCTTTGGTCCCAATCTTTCTCACAACAATATCAATGTGAGCAATGATTCTCAAATGCAGTGGTACCTTACATTAATGTGCTTAGTCTTCCCATGAAACATCTAATCCTTGGTAAGGACGTGCAAATCCTTGTTGAGCTTACTAAACAACTCTTTTAATGAAATAGATTCCTTTGTTGGCTTAGTAATCGTTATGTACTTGGCTTCAGTAGTAGATAATGCAACTATAGACTATAAAGTAGCCTTCCCACTATGGGCATATGCAACCAAAGAGAATATATACCCACTAAGAGACCTTTTATTAAGATATTCAGCAAAGTTATCAATGAAGCTAACAACGCCATTGCTGTATTTTTCAAACAGTAAACAAGCATTAGTAGCCCCACACAAGTATCTTAGAATCCACCCAAGTTTTCATTCTTTTTTTTTTTTTTGTGTGTGTTGTGAACACCCTTACGAAAATTGATCCTTTTTTGCTTTCTAGAAACACATTGCTTAGAGAACTCCAGTTTCCCTATACTTCAACCACATAAGAGACCTCTCTTACTCAACATAAATATACCCTTTTTACTCGTGTGTTCTAGCCTCATATGCCACAACTCGGTAACATTGGAATCTGACATTAAGGTAGAAGAGACAACAGCACTTGTAACTGTGGAATCTTGCAAAACATATAGATTTTTGGTCATCTTCTAACATTTCATCACAACAAGGGTGCTTTTACTTGCCCTAAGAATTCCACCTTCACCAATGTACTTGTACCCATTTGAGTCGATGGTATTCAACGAAATTAGATTTCTCTTTAAATCAGGGACATGCTTGACATATGATAATGTTCTGATAACGCCATCATATATCTTGATTTTCAAATGGACTTGTAGGATGCATTATTACCCATAACAATTGATAATTTAAACACCTTCGTATGTTGAAAACCAGTCTTGATTGGGACACATTAAAAGTACATTCAGCATCAAGGATTTATTCAAAATTAATTTTAGAATCGTCTTCAGACACCACCAAGAAATCCCCATCAGATTCATTGTCTTCTGCAGCAACACTAGCACTAGCTTGGTTTTATTTTCCGGATTGATTTGCCTTCTGTTCATAATGTCCATCTTTTTCATTTTGTGTTGGAGCTTATGACAATCGAAATTATTGTGACCAATCATCTTGCAGTAATTATAAGTTAGATTTTTATGTTTCTGGTTTGATTTGATTCTATTTCTATTATTGAAATCAGAACCATTTCCTGCAGGCCTTCCTTAAACAATTAGACATTTTGCCTAATTATGATCTTCAGATATTGATGTAATTTACCTACCAAATTTATCTTTAGTTAACAAAGCATCTTGAATGTCTTCCCAAATAAGAGTATCATGTATTGAGAATACGAAATTGGCGACAGACACAACAATATCAAGGCTAATTCTTCATTTTCATACTAGACATCCAGATTTTCCAGATCAATTACGACATCCTTAAAATCATTAAGATGATCTTTAATCGACTCACCTTCTGCCATAAAAATTGAAAACAGATGCTGTTTTAGATGGTGCTTGTTCGTCAAACTCTTCAACATGCATAAAGTCTCTAAATAACTTAAGCCATAATGAGGAAGCATTCTTTTGCTTCATAACAATGAATAGAATCTTGTTCAAAAAATGTAAGTGGATCCCAGATGAAGCCTCACAATCCTTTGATTGTTTCATCGCTTCATTCCTATTGCTAGGCATTTTTGAGAAACCTAGCAAAATATCATCTAATTCCAACTATGTTAGAATCGCCCACATCTTTCTAGCCATAATGAAAATTAATTTTGCTATAAATTAGAGAATTTCGTATCTTACTAAAGCCTTATAAGATCTGAATCCAAAACCTCATGTTGATACCAGTTTGTCAGGGTTTTAGGAGATGAGCAACTGTAAAAAAGAAAAGTAATCAACACGAAAACACTAGATTTACATGAGAAATCTTGAAAGGAAGAAATTACGGGAAAAGGAGGAGAAGTTTTACTATCTTTGAAAAAGGGATACAGGAGGCGGCTGTAAGTGTTTTAGAAAAGCTCTCACCCTAACTCTAAAATCGTAACAAAGTATTTATACCCACGCAGGTGGTTTTAGCAGTCATCACGTGGTTCACTTGTGGCTAGCTACTTGAATTCTTCCTAAACTTGCAGCTTAAGCGGCTATTTTTCTAATATATCTTGCAGCCAAAAAGTAGTAAAACTTTGCACCGCTAACTTTCAGGCCGACTTTCAATCGGGCCAATTGCATAAAACAAATTCGGGTCACATTTTGCTATTAATCTTAGGGGAGAAAAGACAATTTTGAATTGCATTACACATCAAATTCTGACTAGGTTAGGTATCATTTTCTTCACTATGCATTAACCGTTTCAATGTGGTTAATTATTTGGGATTGTTTGACTAAATATTGTAAAATCATTTTGAGGATAGTAGATACTTGCGATCTAACTGTGCGAGGTACACAATCATCTCACTTGATTTTTGAATGATTTTAATATGTTATAAACTGATAATCATCTTAGTACAATTGAAGTGTCTGCGATGTTAAGTAACAGTTGATGCCACCATGATTTGAAATTCAGTGCCTTGCGTGTGATTCATAGATTTGCCAGAATTTGACTAAAAAGCCATGTTAATAATATATTAATTCAATTAGATGATATTTTCACAAATTATTATTGAGGTAGAAGTATATGCCACTATAATCGTTTTTTTTTTTTTTTACAAAGGTGGCAGATCTTGTCCAGCAACCATTTCATATTCCCTGTAAGTTATTTGCTCAGCTAGATTCCTACAGAGGGTATATAAGGCATACTTAATTACTTCAAGTTTGCCTGTTTTCAGGCCATTTGATTTTCATCAAAATTGCTAATTGATTTTCCATTACAAAAACTGAGAATGGGAAGGTAATGGAAGCTAATCATCTGACTATTGGAAAGATAAAATTATTTTAAATGTATAACAGGCCATGAGACCCTGTTAGGTCTGGGTGAACTTGTCTTTTGAGAGCAACATTATAAACTGGTTAAATGATCTGGATGATCAGTGAACTCAGTCTCTGAAGGTGTAAGATTAATTAGTGTTTCTACGCTGATAAAATTTTTCTGGGCAATATGACTTTCCAGAAATCGCTAGCTGTTGCAAGTTGCTACTGGCAGTGATCACTTGGGCAATGATTATTTACAGTGGCAGCTGCTGAGACCTACACTCCTCATTTGAAGATTTATGACAGTGATGGTTGCCGTTAGTACGACCAGTTTACAGTGGGAGTAGGTATTTAGAGGATGGGAGGATGGTGTAATGTTGGTTTTCAGCATAACATAATCTAGTTATGCTCGGACTAGTGACAAAGGAGATCAGAGTGAGACGGAATTGACAGCAAGAAGACAGAAATTGAGAGGAGAAAAATGATCTCATTCATTATATTCATATCCTTTTCCTACTGATTTCGCCTCAGTTGATAGGCTGTTTCATACGAGGTAGTTCAGTTACAGATTGAAGGAGTTGTTAATAACCATCACAAGTTCACAACAGATCTGTAACAGTTTTCAACAGATGCAGTTCTTCTGTTCATTCTTATCTTTGCTGGCTGCTACTTTTTCTGATCTTGTATCTGCCCTCATTCACCTAGGCCACGTGTGTAATCGCGTTTGCTGCTGTTCAGAGTGCATAACTCTGTTTTAAGGGCATATGACGTATCAGTCAACAGTGTTTCAATTTCAGAAATATAGTTGCCCATTAATCACTTCGTGGCATTGTTTCAGCTCACTGTTGCAGAAAAACCCGGTTTCCGTTGCAGGATATTAGCTTATACAACTGTTATCGACAAACTCAATTATGTATTGATTGAAAACTAATGCATCCTAGAATTCACAGTATTTATAAATTTATGTCTAAGTTGTTTTGCTGTGGTAATTAATCTTTGTATTAATTGGCAGCAATGACAACCATGAATCATGCCATAATCTTTTATTTATGGCATAACCTTGTAAATATATTGTAATTAAAAGCCTAATGTTACCTTCATTGTTTTGCTAAATGTAATTGATTTAATTGCTTATTCTCAGTCTTGTAATTACAACACATTTCTTTTATATAATGAAAGGAACCTTGTCAAGGTGGGGATTGAATTCAAATCAAATTTTGACATGGCATCAGAGTCAAAACCCTGAAAACAATTTTTGTTACCTCTTGTCTTGGTTGGCTATCCAGATCCTTGATCAAGCTGACATCCTTGTGGAAATTTCGGTGCAAGTTCTGGAAATTTCTAGATTTGTGAATTGGGAGACACGACACTTGCCTTCTTCAAAGCCTTTGGATTGCCACCTTGATCTTAAAGACCATCTAATGTTCCTTGTTACTCATTTTCATTTGGATACCCCAACCCTTGAAGAAAGAAAGCAGACGAAGAATTAGATAGTAGGAGAAGTACTTAGCTTCCTAGGCTCCTGTGAGTATTCATATCTTAAGTTGTGGATCTAGTTTTTTTTTTTTCCTGGCTTCTCTCTTTCAAGCTGCCTTTGCTCCTATTACTTAGGTTGTTGAAAATCGCACTCATGTTGGATTTTTTTAAGTAAGTGAACCTTCTAGTTTTGGGCCTAGTGGCAACTTGTAGCTTGGATTTCTTTATGTACATTTCACAGGAAAAAAAATAATTTGCGTGGGAATTTCAATTTTGATTATTTGTTATGGGAAAAGAACTATGAGTTCGTATTATAGAAGTGATCCTGCTCCTATAGAATCCCCAAATTAGATTTGTGAGAAGTCAAAGATGCTAGAGTTGTGACATGGATTTTACGATCTATTGGTCTTCTCATTGTACTAAATCTGAGATCGTATAAGGCCGCTAAAGATATGTGAGAGTACTTAAAGAAAGTTTATCATTAGGATAACTCGACCATATGATTTTAGTTGAAATGTGAGTTCACATATTATACTTAGGGTGATTTATCCATTCAAGACTATTTTTCTAGGTTTTAAAACTTATGGGCTGAATTTGCTTACATGATTTATGCTAAAGTACCATATGATTCTATCTAAGCCATCTAGGAGATCCATGAATAATGCGAGAGAGACTAAGATTTAATGAAGCTCTAGCCTGAATTCAGAAACCTGCTCCAACTTGATGAGCCATATTCATTCTCCATTTTTAGATGTATACTTTAGGGATTTATTTCATGAAGAACAATGTATTGCAACATTTCCAACAAGAAAAATGCTCCTAATGCAGTTGCATATGCAGCATATGGGAAAGGAAATGGTAGGGATGTAAGGACATTGCAATGCTACAGTTGTACGGATTCTTGACATATTTCTATAAACTGTGGAAGGAAAACTTGTAATTATTGCAAGCAGCTAGGGCATATTATCAAGGAATGCCCTACGTGTCCCTAGAATCATCAACATAAGGCCTATTTGGCTTTCATGAGATCATCTACAGCATGAGGGTAATCTATTCTCACTCTAGAAATTGTTCTGCAGATGATTATTACTATTTCCTTATGGAATTCCGAGGCTGTTAAACATAAATGTCGGTGTGAGAAAATGCAAGAACTTCCCTGTTGCTTCATGATATTCCTTGGTTGTAAAACATAAATGTTGGCGTGTGGCAATACAAGAAGAAATTCAGGCACTCCAAGAAGATCATACATGGGATGTTCCATGTCCTACTCATGTTAAGCCCATTAGATGTAAATGGGTTTGTCCAATCAAACTGCACACCTGCGGTACTCTAGATTGTTATAAGGCACAATTGGTGGCCTTAGGCAACTGAAAGGATTATGGGGTGGATTATGCGGAGACTTTTTCTTCTGTTGCAAAGATGGCTGCTATACAAACAATTATTTTTGTTTCCACTTTACTAGGGTGGCCACAGCATCAAATGGGCATTAAAACACCTTTCTTCATCATGACCTCAAAGAAGAAATTTTCATGGCCCTCTGACTTAGCCTGAAATCTTCCTCGTCTTCAAATGCTTGTAAATTGAAGCAATCTTAATATGGATTAAAATTGGTTCAAAGGGCATGATTTGACAAATTCTGGTCCATACTATTCTAGTTTTGATTTAAGCAGAGCCCCTATGATCCACCTCTGTTTCTTTGCAAGACACCTCCCGATATTGTTATTTTTCTTATTTATGTTGATGATATTATTATTATAGGAACATATTCTGCATTGATTATTTGTCTACAGCACCACCTTTCATTTCACATGAAGGATCTTGGTCCTTTTATGTAATTCCATGGGTTGGAAGTTTACATCGATGGTTATGTTATTTTCATAAATTCACATAAGTGCACACATGACCTGATCATTTTGGCAGGTCTCCAAGATGCGTCCCCAATTGATACTCCCCTGGAAGTAAACATGAAGTATCATAGTGGGGAAGGCAAAATTCTCTCCGATTCATCCAAGTTTTGGCAATTAGTCGGCAATCTAAACTATTAGACTATTATTCTGCATGACATCTTCATTGTACGATGAGTTCGTAAGTTTATGCACGCCCCATGTCAACCACATTTAGCTAAGGTTTGCTGGATTATTCAATATCTTCATGAGCTATCTAACCATATGTTGTTTTTTCTAGCTGGTTCTTCTCTTAGTCTTATTGGTTATAGCTGGATTCCTTGATACTTGGATATTAGTCACGGGTTGGTATATGTTCCTTGGCAATTCTTTGATCAAGTGGAAAAGTAACAAGTAGGATCATGTTTCTAAATCTTCCACTTAACCGAAATATCATGCAATTACAACTTGTTCTGAGATTGTATGGCTTCATTGGCTTCTTGATGATCTCAGCTTGTATCATCTTGATCCCACTCCACTTCATGCTAATAACACCAATGTCACACATATTGCTACTAATCCCATGAATCACGAGTGCACGAAGCACACTGAGGCTAACTATTATTATATTAGAGAAGCCTTGGATGCTCGTGTTATTTCTCTTTCTTGTATTTCACAAATTTTCAAACAATTGACATATTTACAAAAGTGATGATATATATATATGAGATATCAGTTTCGTATGATCAAATTAATACTTCTTGATCGCCTAGTATCAAATTAAGGGGGCATGAGAGCAATGACAACCATAATTCATGCCATAATCTTTTATGTAAAATGTATTGTAATTAGAAGTCTATGATGTTTTCCTTGTTTAGTTAGATGTAATTTATTTAAATCTTGATTCCTAGGCATGTAATTTGGACACATTTCTTCTATTTAATAAAGGAACCCTTACAAGATGAGGCATTGAATTCAAATTAAATTTGACACTAACTACCGAAACAGGATCATTTGAAAGAGATCATTTTGGGACTGCTGAAATTATATTGATGTCAAGCACTCCTTTTGCCTATGTGAAAATCCATGTAGCAACCATTATACTGATTGAAAGATTCTGTGTGGTATTTGCAATGGACAATGGTGGATAACAAGTGTGTCCCCATTGTCTAATGTGTTAACTAATGGAGGTTTTCTCACCTTTAACAGAAAAAAGTGTAATGTATCTTTGAGTCAATATGCACCTTTACTTTGGTGTGAATGCTCTATTGCTTTCTTTTCATTCAAAAATTTAACCTTTTTGTATCAGAATGCCTACCAAGGATAAGGAGACGAAATTCCGAGACTTTCAGGGCTCAGTATATAAACAACAAGGAAATCAGGTAACTTGCTTCTCTATCATAACTTAAGCAGATTGTTTTTGTGCTCTCATTTTAGATTACTTTATTGCATCCTTTTCATTATGGCTTTTGGTGTTCCCCCCTTCTTACCCTGCCTCCTTGTTTAACTGCCTCGTAGGATATGTGTTGGGACATGGAATGTCTCAGGAAAAGTTCCACCTGATGACCTAGACATTGGAGAATGGGTAGATATTAGTGTGCCTTCTGATGTCTATGTTCTGGGGTAGGCATTTTAATTTGTTTTCTAAGAGTTTTTTGTTCTTTTATTTAGGTTCCTACATTTTTCTGTACAGATATATCTACAAGTCTCCAATTTTTATGGATGTTTCTTTAGATGAAGATCCTTTAAGACTATCTTGCTCTAGTATTTCTCCTTTTTTTTTGCTTGTATTTGGCCTAGCATTGCCTTCAATTTGAATTTGTCTTCCCTTTTCTGTCATGGTGCAGTATGATGTATTTTCACACAATTAATTCTCTTCTTGTGTGCACTCAATGTTCATGTTATGTTTGATCTACGCCTTTGATGCAGTCTCCAGGAAATTGTGCCACTAAATGCTGGAAATATTTTTGGTCCTGAGGATAGTAGTCCAGTCATAAAATGGGAAAACGTAATCCGGGAGACACTGAGTAGAATTCATCCGACAAAACAAAAGTGGAAGTGCTACAGTGATCCTCCTTCTCCATCAAGAGTCAAGCCATCTGAAGATGCCCTTGATATAGAGGACACAATATTAGTTGGAACCAATAGTGATGGCGAGGAGGAAGTTCATCCTTTGGAGGAAGAGCCTTTTGGTTGTTATGAAGTTAGGGATAAAACTGTGATAGGTGAAACCATGATGATGGACGCTGAAATACCAAATGACAATGGCACTCCAAATGAGCAGCACCACCTATCACCTTCTGCAAAGAGGCTGGACAGAGTACGATGCTTTCAGTCTGGCCTTCGTGAAGATGATGAGCAAGCAGGCATCACCCAGCCTGTCAAGTTAAATGAAATACGTGATGCTATAGAATGTATTGACTTGAGCTGGCCAGAGCCGCCACTAAATTTGCTGGCTCGGCATGTTTTAGAGAGAACAATTTCATTCAAATCCAACAAGTCTTTTAAATTATCAAAATCTTTTAAGCCATACAGCTCTTTCAAGTCAGTGAATGATGATCGTAGGGCCCTATCAGATATCTCAATGCTTATGGAACTTGATCTTGAATATGTCATTCAGCGTAGAAGAAAGCCAGAATATGTAAGGATAGTCAGCAAGCAAATGGTTGGGATTTTTCTCACCATATGGGTCCGTAGAGGCTTGCGTAAACATATACAAAATGTGAAGGTGTCCACAGTTGGTGTTGGTGTTATGGGCTATATTGGTAACAAGGTCCAACTATTCCCCTATCCTTTTCTGATGTTCCTCCTTTTCTTTTATTGCTTCTTTTTTTTTTTTTCTCTGTGGTAGAAACTTATGCATTGTTCTTATTGACACCACTTATTGTACAATTACATCCATAGTCATGTTCAATTACATGTTGTAAATCCCTCTCTTGTATTTCTGATTGATAGACATGAAGATGCAGTAGAGATTTCCTTTTATTAAGTCTGAAAATTATTTGTTGTGTTAATCCCATGGAAGTTCTTGAAAATACGCTTATGTTGAGTAATGGATATCACATGATTTTCGTTTCCAATTTTTCAATTCCACAACTAGAACGAAAAACATATTTTTTATCAATAAATCCAAATGCATATGGTGATGCTGAGATGTTTGGATTTTATTTAATAAATAAAAACTTTGATTACAAATACAATCATTGTTCCTTGGTGAAAAAACTCTGTGATGAGAACACCCTCACTGCATTTTTTAAATAAAATGTGCCCTTGCAACATGGAAGCTCTATGCATTGAGCGTCCATTTTCTTCAACCATTAGTGTCATTCCACTTACAATACTTCAACAAAGGAACGATGTGCCAAAGAGAGAGGTGGTGAAAATCTAGGTTTCACTTACAATAATTCAATTGTTTCTTTTTTCACCAAATTCCTCATAATACTTTTCTGAGAATTTTTATAGTATGTTTTTCTCAAATAATAAAAACATTATGATGGTCTTTCTACCTTTCCTTAAAGTGCTCTATTACATGCCTTAATAAGCTGATAGCTTCTATAGTAGG
>JAOVVI020017508.1:0-10595 GCA_028571085.2 Nepenthes alata | reverse complement strand
AAGAAATTATCGTTCGGAAGCTCTAAAGTTACGTTTGCCCCGATGTGGTAAGGATTTCCTAATTGTTCCAAAATATCATGCTAAATTATGCATATGTTTAAAGTCACATAAAGACTTAAGCCCACAAGAAATGATTATCTGTATCTGTATATAAGAATTATGCAAAATATGTAAGTATATGAAGGGAATGCCACAATTTGATATATGTATAATTCGTTCTCCCGAAATGAAACCTTTGTTAAAGAAATTTGGCGGACTTTCCCTTAAAGAATACAAAATCGTGAAACCTAGACCACATATTTATATTCAGATGGTAGTATCTCCTGGCATGACATTGATATTATAGCGGAAACTCAAGGACTATCCTGGCCGTGTATTGTAGCAGGTGATATTCCTTGTCATGTCTTAGGATATTACTGTGGAAGAACAAGAACTGCCTTTGGGCCACGGGAGACATGGTGGCATATGTGATATGGCCCCGTATATTGGGTTAAAGGTATACCGCTTGCCATGGGGTGTTAAATTATGTGGTTATGCGCTTTAGAATGTGTAGAAACAAACACATTTCTTTCCTCGTTCTCCTGCACTGTTTGTTAGTAAGGCCTACTTGCCCTAATCCACAAAGATAAAGAAATTTATGTATGTTTTGGAGCCCTAAGAGAAGAAAAATAAAAAATGAAAAGTTATTTATATTCCGAAGATGTATTTGTTTATGTTCCATGTTATGCACCATATGTCATGCTCCTATCTCCTTCCCTGTTCCATTTTGAATATATTGTATATTATCCTTGATTATATTACACTTATTGAGCTATTGAACATTTGGCTCACCCTTACTGTTTTCCTTATCTCCAGATGAGCACGTGCTTATACTCGATAGGGCGGGGTAGAGGATTAAAAGTCAATCAAGCATGAAGATCTTGGAGGATAGCTTTGAGGACTTAGTTTTTGTGTTTTTTGTACCCCTATGTAGTCCTTTTGTATATTTTGTAGAGGATTTGTATATTGATGTAATTGTATGTCTGATGATGTATATGTAGTGTAGTTCCCACTGTATTTGATGGATAAGAATGCTTCCATAGGTTTTTATGATTTGTATAAGCACGTAATGGCATCTTATCTGAGCCGACGTTGTACCCAGAGTTATGACGTTTGTGGCACGTAATAATTGTGGCTTTTTAGGTCCTGTGTAGTGATGTTATAGTTGTATATTGTGTTGTACAGGGATATTTGTACAAGTTATATTAGTTTGGCGGCTGTTTTACTACCGGAACTCTATCGAATTTCGGTTAGAAACGCGGTCCGTCACACGAATGCTTGTGTACGTGAAGTGAAAGATGTGTTTTATGAATGAAAGTTTGATTAGGCAATTTCTTCCTGATTGCTTGTGTGCATGTGTTCAAAATATAATGTATTCATAGTCATTATAACGTCAACCAGTTGACATTTGACATTATTCAGGTTCTCGACCCATATTAGGACTAGGCATGTTTAGGATGTTCAAAGTAGGATGTAAAGTATGCTTAAACAACCGACTCAAGCAAGCATGAAAGGTTCATCAATGCAAAGAGGCTCCATGACCAAAAGATTTTAGCTAATTTATGAAGGCCCCAGGTACGTTGGAGGGTCCCTCGTAAGTCTAAAGTAGTCTCTAGGGATGCAAACTTTCGAAAGTTAGGAGACCCCTAACTTAAAAATTTGCAAGGGAAGATTATGCAAAAAGATACACTGTAGGAAGTAGCAGTACCAATCAAGGGATCAGACCCATTCCACCAACTTGCACTTCATTATGCAAACCTCACCTTAGATACATAATTTGAATGGATGGGCTATGGGAAAATGTATTCATAGAGTGCAATTATTTCATTTGCTAATACTCGAAAGCGAAGGCAAGTATATGAAGGCGTAGATAAGTAAAAGCAACAATGGAAGTGCAATAAGCGCACCTAGGAATAAAAAAGTTTACTGGAAGGTTGTTCTACCATTTGGAGCCAAAAGAAAAAGATTGACTAAGGTGGAGAACACATGACTACTCTGAAAGAACCACTATTTTTTTCATCAATGTCTAGGAGTAGGTGATCCTAAAGGTCACTCTCCTCTTCCCTCAGATAATAAATTAATTTTGAAGTTAGTATTATCAGATCAACCTATATAAAACCCAAGTTTAACTTTTAGTATGAGATCACAATATATTAGAAGCCTTAGGCGTATTTCACGAGTTACATTCTTTGGTTCATTTCAAAACATACCAAGTTTTGAAGCTCCATCTTATATTTACCCCCATGGCTCCAAGAGAGAGCTGTTGACTTTTCCTTCTCAACCTTGGTGAGTCGATAGTGAAGCTTCTATACTCTATATCTTTAAGCAAACTATTTTCTTAATTATAATGTATCTCTCAACCTTGAGTACCTTCTCCATTAAGTCCTCAGTTTTGCACAGTTCCTTGCTCCTACTCTCAACTGACAAAGAAATCTCAATTAACTGACCAGATTGATTAGTGAAGCTCCTCCTTAGGGGAACCCACCCAGCAAGAAAGCTCTTCATCATTAGCTTGGCCAATTACTTCAGTAGCAACAGCCTCAGGATGCTAGGAATACAAAATGCTAGGAATACACAACAGAGCAAGGGATCTTATGACTATTAGAAAGCCATTGTGATACAAACATCACAACAAATATTCCAAGAGATTTTTAAAGATATTATAATTTTATTGGCTTTTATTTGTTTTACTTATTGAACAATATTCTAATTTGATTTCATTATATTTTTATTTTATTATGATTTTATTTTATTGTGATTTCTTATTTTTAGTAATAGATAATTTGTTACCAAATTATCTTAGGCCTAATATTTCTCTATATAAAGACCCTATACCCTAATTTTTGGATTAATTGATGAATGAATTAATGTTTTGAAAAATTGAATGCAATTGGCTATTCGTGACTTCTCCCCTCTCCCCCTTGGTTTGACCTCTTTCTTATCTCTACCCTCTAGTCTTTGTTCTTGTCTCTACCCCTCTATTGCTCTTTTCTCTACTTTTTCCGTCCTCCCTACATCAAATTGGTATCAAAAATAAAATCCTACCCTTTTACCCTCAGCAACATCACCAGCCCACCAAGAACTACATCATCCCCACCAGTAACATCTACATCTCCACTAGCATCGGTACCACCCCACCAGCACCGCCATCCACTGTCCAGCCTGTCATGTTCGTCCCGTGCAACCAGCAGCATCACTAACTCAGCCGCCCGTTGTCCCACCACCCATTGGCCACCCTACAAAAGTCTTCCTGTGCATCTACCGGTCCATCTCCATCGCCTCTATCACACACGAAAAAAAAAAACAAAAAGAACCAAAGAAACAGAGCATCGAAGGGGCAAAACATCCCAGGAAGCAGTGATTCCAGCCTGACTAAACAGTTACAATTGGCGCCGCCACCACAGCAGGCAGAACCTGCCGTCGCCACCGCAAGCCATCCTCTAAGTTGCCGCCGACCATCACCTCTCCGGTTACCGCCAAGCCACATCAAGCCCAACACAACCATCCAAACCACCCACATTCAATCTTCTCCAGCCAAACCACGCCCAAACCCAAACCCAGCCCCACCATACAACGACCCGACCCGAACCCCTAACCCAAACCCTAATCGGGATGCCTACACCACAGCCCAACCCAAAACCCTCGCCTCCACCTGCCTTCAGTGAAAAAAAAAACAGAGTAGAGAGAGGAGTCGTGAATCGGGTTGAGCCGATTCTTCGTCTGCATCTTCGTTGTATTTGCCTTGTCACCATCCTCTTCGTCTTCATCTTCAACGTCGTTGAAGTCGCCCGTGTTGCCGCTACCCTCATCACCGCCATAGTCACCAACGCAGTCGCCGACTGAGTGAGAGCACACGAGCAAAGCCTCTGCAGCCATGCCCTCTGTGCAAGGTGTGAGTAGGCAGAGAAGCCCATGTGAGGTAAAACAATAGGGAGTGAACAGTAAAAAAAAAAGAAAAAAAAAAGGAGAAAAAAAAGGAGAAAGAGAGAGAGAGAGAAGAAAGAAAAAAGAAAAAAAAATGAGAGAAAAAAAAAGAGAGAGAAAAAAAATAGCAGATAAAATTCTTACATTAAAAGATCCCCAGCACAAAACAGTCTCAAACAAGCGGGTTAGATCATCTCTAAGTGTGCTTGTTCCATTTGCTTTTTGGATAGTATATTTTGGTTATATTTAATTGTGTTTAGTTTTATCTACGTGTGCCCTTCTAATTCTGATTAAAATAAAAACAAAATCAGACAAAAACACAAACCCTTCCTTTCACATCCTATTACCTTTATATAGTGTTGCACTTGATTCTCGCTTTAACATTTTAATAGATTAGCAATACTAATTTGCGTGATCTGAACCATACAAAATCTTATAAAAAAAATGACTTGGATTGTCTCAATTGTTTGTGTTACATGCACTTGTGAAGTGATCGCATTATTTCCCATCGTACTCTTGACCTAATCATGGAATCTAACTAGTTTGAAACTCTCAATCAACAGTTAGCCCAATTAATTTCCAACTAACAACAATTACAAAATCATACGATTGCCATTGAAACTGACTTGGCCACTACTCATCAGACAAATTTGAATCTTGCCAATCAGGTTGCCACTTTAGAACTAGGGCCTCACTCATCAGATGCTAAAAACTCTTATGCATCCCATAACAAGGCTCACTGATGAAGGCAAAACAAACAAACCTCTCATAAACACGATCACAGACCCCATTTCTATTATCAAGAGCAGGATCCAGACGACCATCTCTTTAAAAATATCAAACTGGACCCCCCCTTTTGACAACTACTTGGACCCTCGAGTTTTCACTCAATTGGTCCAAGATATGGATCGTTTATTTAAATAGTATAGCGTGTCAGAAGACAGACGAGTTCAGTTCACTAGCCTTAAATTAACTGCAAATGTTCAACTATATTGGGAAAGTGTTAAGGACCTCCTTATCAAACATTAGGCCGCCCCCATTCAAAGTTCGACTGAAATGAAATGACGCCTTCAAGAGAAGTATTTATCCCGCTCTTACAATAGCAACTTACTCGACCAATGGAATGCCCTACGACAAGGTAATCGATCTGTAACCGAATATGTGGCTCAATTCGATGATTTTCGGATAAAATGCCACATCATTGAGGACGAAGCCATGACATTGAGTAGGTTCCGACAAGAACTACACGGGGATCTTAGGGGAGAACTTGTCCTTCGTGGAATTACAACTTTGGACCATGCGTATAATCTGGTTCGAGACTTTTAATTAGTCACCAGGACACCCCACCGTCAACCCATAGTGTACACTCTTGCACCAATTCTAAGTCTATCTTAGGAATCTCTCCTTCCACCATTGTCCCTACAAGAGAAGCCCAAGGAAAGGATGTTGAAGCCCTGAAAAGAAATTCTTAATTACAGTGCTTTAACTGTAAAGGTTCTTGACATATTTCTTCCAAATGTTTGAGTAAAACTTTATTAATTGACGGACAAAATGAAATAAATGAGGAACCCCTAGAAGAACAAATCTATGAATCCAAGTTAGAGAGTTGGATGACTTGAATAATGATGACATTGACACATTTGTAAGCTACATTCGGCCTACTCCCTCCAATCTAGACTCTCGTTCTTCCTTCCTTGATACACCATTTTTGGGCGTTATACGATACACTTTGACACACTCCGAAGAGGCTGATGATTGGCGTCGTCACACTAACTTTCACACTTACATTAAAGTGAACGAGAAGGCTTGTAAGGTTATCGTGGATAGTGGTAATTGTATCAATGCGATCTTCGCTAACACTATTTCTCGTTTGGGATTAAAGGCGGTCCCACACCCTAGTCCATACAGCGTCTCTTGGAGTAACACATCTTCTATATCTGTTAAATAACGTCATCTTGTACCCATTCAATTTTTAGAGTACAAAGATCACATTTGATGTGGTGTTATACCAATGGATGTGGGTCATGTCATTCTCAGGTGCCCTTGGCTCTACGACTTGGATGTAACAATCCAAAGTCGTTCTAATCCCTACTCCTTTATTCACAATGCAAAGAAGATTCGCCTTTACCCCTTACCCCCAAAACCAATGACTCCTATAAAAAAAAAGGTTGTAGTAGTGACAAAAGGATTACATATCATTAGTCTCATAGTATGTAATCTTGTAACCATCATCGAGCCTATTGTGTTTGATGATATTGTTCTCAGAGCCTTTCCAAAACTATTAGGTCGTCTCCCGATGTCCCAACATATCCGCACATCCATAATGGCCAAAATATTTGTACCACATCTTCATGACTTACACATCGAGATTAATACATATTTGGAAACAATTCATGCCTTATGTCAATTTAACACTGATGTGCATAAACCATGTTGCCTTTTATATTGGAGATCCTATTATGGTTTGGATCAAACCAAATCTATATGGGTTCATTTCTACATTACATACTTGTAGTGCTAGTCGATTTAAAATTTTACAGCAGATCGGGTCAACTGCATGTTATTGATATTTCATCTCCTTTTAATAGTACTTTCTATGTTGATAATTTTCTCAATTTTAAACCCTCAATTGATCCATTTGTCGTGCCTCCCGACACATCATATATGGCATATCCACCTATTTCTACACACCTCTTCAGCCTCCCGACACACAATGATAAAATTGATACTATTTTACATGAGTAACTTATGTCGCCCAAAGATAGATCAATTCAGCGCTTTCTTATCAAATGGATTGGCCGGACAGAGCTTGAGATTACTTAAATAGCTCGCTAGACATGCTACAAGTTTGACCCTGGTATATTACAACTCTATCAGAATCTGCAGGATTGTACATCTTCAGGCCCCAGTCTTGTTCCTTCAGACGGCATTTGTGGCTCAGTTCAACTTCGGCTCCACTCCCACGTGTCTATCAACGTTGACGGCTGCTTGAACCGCCGCTCGGCTTGCGATTAGAAAGTTCACTGCAGAAGTTTGAACTCAACGGGGTCGAGTTCTAGCCACCCGGGGAGAATTGATGCGGACATCACATCAAATATTCCAAGAAATTTTAGAAAATATTATGATTTTGTTAGTTTTTATTTGTTTTATTTATTGGGCAAAATTCTAGTTTGATTTCATTGTATTTTTATTTCATTGTGATTTTATTTTATTGTGATTTCTTATTTTTAGTAATTAATAATTTATTACCATGTTATCTTAGGCTTAGTATTTCTCTTTATAAAGACCCTATACTCTAATTTTTGGATTAATTGATAAATGAATGAATGTTTTGAGAAATCGAATGCAATTGGCTATTCGTGACTTCCCCTCTCTCCCCCTTGGTTTGACATCTTTCTTATATTTACCCTCTAATCTTTATTCTTATTTCTACCCCTCTATTCGTCTTCTCTCTACTTTCCCCCTCCTCCCTATATCACTTTGCCAACAGAAAAGGGTGTTAATTTTGGTGAGGGGAGAGAAAAATTGCAGAGAAGGTACCGGAAGTAGTAGGAAGTAGGAGTGGAACAAGCGTGGAAGAAGTGATGGATATGTTGGATAATGTATGATATTTACAAAAAAAAGTAAGTTTGATTGAAAAAATTGTGCACGATTCTGTCAATGTGAAATCGTGTAGGGAGTTTTCTCCCTCCTCTCTTCTAATTGTCAACAAAACAGTCATATTTCCTAAGTATATTTTTTTCACTTTTATATTAGAAAAAGAAAACGCAGAGAAGTCTTTTGTTTTAATCATTGACCCATAAATTGAACCAAACTTCTTAACATTTTTTTCTTATAATAAACTATAAGCTTACCAAAGAGAAAATTGAATTTCTGTAGAAAAAAAGATACAATCCTCCTCCTCACTCCGTCTCTCATGCCCTTCGGTGGCGCTCCTCCATATACATCGCACCTCTGTTGTTGACTCAAAATCCTCCATTGCAAGGGTTGGCATCCCTTTATTGGATGGCTAGTTTCACATATCTCTCTAGCTGGCCCCCTTTTCCACACACAAGCAATCTCCCTCTTTGTCCCTGCCTCTCGCGCTGTGGTGATTACATTGTTGATTGGAAGTATTGAATTATGTTCAAGTATTGATTAGATTGTTTGAATCGCTTACGTGAAAAATCTCAAAATTTAAAATCATTCATAATCTATCATAGTGGCAACATTATTCAATTAAGCTACTATCAGATTCATCAATAAATCATATAATTTTCTTAAAATAAAGACTACCAAGGTTCACGGGTCACAGCCCGAAGAAAAACTACTCAACATCCGTCAATAATATATTTGGAATGTCTCCCACTGAGATATAACATCTAGCATTTACGATCCACTCTACCTGAAAGTCCTACAGCAAAAGGTAAAATCCCATTGTCCACACTATGCAATCCACTCAATCTGGGGCCAAGAAAACACAATGGTAAGTCAAAGTCCAACAAGCGTTAATAATCAAAAATGTATGATAAACAATAAATATCTCGAATATCAAGATATATTACCGCAACCATAATAGAAAAATTGAACTATATCCGAGATACACCAACACATCGTAAACACGACTCAAAACAAAGGCAAGATAGGTCACCCCGGACCGTCATGTGACAAAGACAACAAGATTTACCAATAACAAACGGAAACCCCTCAAATCCGACATTAAGAGATAAGAAGAGATTCCTTAGTCAGAATGTCAGCGTGAACGACCCAAATATCAAACTATAATTTAACAACATGGATCCGATTGAATCTGAATGTCATAGAATCTGAAACATGGATCCTACCGAATACAGCTCCGGGATTCTATCAAATCCCAAACTCATGAGGTATCAATAATAACAAAAAATCACAATAAAACTCCTGGATCTTATTTCACCACTGTGAACCAAAGGCAACGTATCTTCCCCGACAGCTGGGTACTTGCACTGGCTAATCAATACTTGCGAGTTTGACCTCCAACCAAAATTCATGGTCCATGAAGACTTTGCCCAATCAAGTACAAACGTCTCACCAACGTGCTCATCCTCCAACTCAACTAGGTACAGAAGATCTCACTCGCACACTTATCATCCGACTGAACCAGGTACGGATGATCTCATCAACATGCTCATCTTCCGACTCGAGATGGTACGGATGATCTCATCAACATGCTCATCTTCCGACTCGAGATGGTACGGATGATCTTATCAACATGCTCATCTTCCGACTCGAGATGGTACGGAGGGCATCACTATAAGTCAAACCCAGCATCTCCCACCATGATATTCTCGATATCATTCTCTACGATGGTCACATGGCCATAGGCATCTCGCCACACTAGGCAATAAGCCTCAGCACCACCATGATACGGAAATCAGTATTAGATAAGCGAATACCACATTAAGGTACCGTAGCCTCCTATTTAACTAGTTACCTTAATATTGTACTCACGCAATTAAGACTAATACAAAGAATTTATCCCGAAAAGATGAAAGAATGAATTGAAAATAACATACTTTAACCAATTAAAACCTTTAATATAGTTCTCCATTTTGTCCCAATATACGAAACCTATTACCAAGGCCATAAATTAATTGTCACATCCAATGCCTACAATTACCGTATCTGATTTATATCATCCCAAAAATTCATCTAGCGATTCCGAGACGAATTGTATAATACTTCAACAATGTTCTACTAATCAACTTATATTCTAAAATATACACAAATATTTATCACTACTATAACATATTAATATTTACTTCACCAACTAGTCATGTTCATGTATATATATATATATATAACCATATTAAAACTTGACACGCCTGCCAAAAACTCATACATGAACATATATATATATAGACACACTCACACACAGCAACAACAGCATACCTTACTTGTCTCACTTCACACAGAAACACACTTGCACTCACCTGCACACACCAACGCACACACACATTAATTACACATACACACTCACACACACACACACACACACGGCTACACACACAGCCGTAGACACACACACACGGCTACACACACAGCCGTAGACACACACACACAAATACACACATTACACACACACACACTGCCAGCACGCCACTGCTATTTGCCCCCAAACTGCACACACTATAGATCTATCCTGTAGCAGCAACCACCGGTATACTCCCACGCACCCACACAGCGGCATACATATATATACATATTTATTTATATTTGTACACAAATACACATACCCAACAATCCTCGGCAGCACCAACCTTACTGCCAGCACACGAAGCAACCCTTCTCTTCTGCACACAGCAATACGCCCTCACAAATACGAGTAATATGCCGCTCATACGCACACGGTTAATGCACAGCTATGCACTTAATATACAATAAGTATTTACTTATTTTTTTTATATATATATATACACGATACCGCACGTATATATATGTGCTTACATATAACTCAACATATATTGATTGTAGCATACGTATACTCGATTCCCAAATCTATCTCTCTCAGCCGAAAGCCTCAACAGAGCACGTAGCCCCTGTTCTTCCCGATTTCAAATTTTACAACAGTTTCTACAGCAATCTCCCCATAAAACCCAATTTCAGCAGTATCA
>JAOVVI020017507.1:0-10595 GCA_028571085.2 Nepenthes alata | reverse complement strand
TGGAGATAAACATATTTTTTTGTACTATTTTTCTCCCATTAATCCAAAATACTTACTTACCAAAAAAAAAAGTTTTTTTTTTATTCGGAGGTGATGTTGATGATTCGAGGTGCTGCCATTTGCCGAGGAGGTAATTTGCTCGAGATGATGTGGAAAGCGGTTCCTGTATAATGGCGAGTACATACTCAACCCATGGTCTTTTGTTTGATCAGTCAACGATGGTCGAATGGAGAAAAATTCTTCTCCAAGGCTGGCCGCCCAAGTCAACACTTGAGCGGCGCCACCAGGCTTTACTCACAAGCCACAACTTCTAGGCCGACTAACATAGACACAGCCGACTAACAAAGGATTCCACTCCTTTGGCAATAATGCAATGGTTGCCAACCAACTCAGTTGGCCGTTCAGTACAGCAAACATACAAACCTAAAGCAGTAAAAAGAAATAGACACAAAGTGGGAGGATTCTCATTTTATTGCCATCAAATGTATTACATTATATATGTTACAAGTAAAAAGGGAAGACCAAAAATCGATAAAAAGCTAGGAAGGCGGTGCCTGACCGTTTTGCGGATCCCTCATGAGACTTTCGCGGGTCTGGGCGGACCTGTTTGACATATTAACCAAGTCCACCAGGAAATTAGGGTCAATAAGCCACGCAATATGCCAACACATATTGACCACTTCCCATATCTGCGCCCACATCAGTTGCTCCATCTCGTGGGGGCATATCCGGAGGCTTAGGCGCTCTCCAGCTCTATCAATTGCCCGCCAAGCTGGCTAAGGCACTCGATAATCTGTTCATTCTCCTCCCGTAGCTGGGCATTCTCCTCTTTCAGGCTTGTTTTCTCAGCCTCTAAGTCGGCCAGAACGGTTTGTAAGGCGGTAACATCCAACCGGTGCACTGCCCCCGAAGCCGCTAGCTTCGCGTCCAGCCAGGCTATCTCTGCCTCCCTATCAGATATCACCCAATCCCGCTAGTTAATCACCTTTGCAACGTCATCCATCAGTTTCTCCTTCTGCACCAAATGACAAATTAAGTCAGAGACTTTAAACAAGAAGTTATGCAGAAAGCGTCACAGAAAATTATACCTCCCAAACTCTCCGTGTGGGCCTATCAGGCTTGGCCTCCAAGTCTTGCTCCAGTGCGGCGGGCTGGAAGCGATGCCCTCATGAGTAGAGTTAGCAATGGCCTCCTCAAGGAGCCCTTTATCAATGTCGTCCACGGCGGCGGCAGGCTTCCAAGTGACGGCCTCCACTATAGCCGCAGGAGGATTAACGTCAATCACCGGCTGCTCAGCCGGCAGCTGCATGGCTGATGAGCAGACTGATGGCTCCTGCGCTTCCATCGGAGGCTCGCAGGCTGGCTCTGGTAAAATTTCTGTCGGCCCAACTTGAAGAACTACCTACGGCGCAGACTGTGCCAGTATAACACCTGCAACCCTAGTTTTCGGCAGGATCTAAGACGTCTTCTCCGTCCCTGTGGCGCTACTGGGATCGCTGTAAATCCCGGCCGCAATGTAGTCTTTCCCCAAAGATGATGAAGTGGGCATCTCCACAGCCATCCTTTTCGGCCATGGGACGATGAAGTCGTCGTCAGTCAGGCGGGGACAGATGAGCAGGCCCTTGGAGTCCTCCGGTCGCATCATAACAGCGGGAGGCGGTGCCTTGAACTTCTGGATGGGAGAGGGCGGACCCCAATTCACCTTCTTGGTCTCGGCCTGGGAAACCAAGAAGTCTCTCTTAAAATCAGAGATGTGGGTCTTGGCCAACTTCCTCATCCACTCTAGGGACACTGTCTCAGCCTCCGACGGTGTCTCACTGTAAACATCGGGCACCTGGCCCCAATCCTTGGCCAGGGGCCAGGTCTCGATTACACTCACAAAGAAGAATCGATTTTTTCAGTTCTTCAGCGAGTCATAGATGGCCGCATTTTCCTTCAGGCCATTGTGTGGAACCAGGTAGACCCACTCTCCACCCTGGTTGATCTTAAACAGACCCTTTAGCATCGGCATAGTTAACCACCGAGAATTCTTACGGAAAAAGATACAGAAAGTACACAAATATCGTATAGCATTAGTGTGAAGCTATGCGATGGGGACACACAAGGCCTGAAGGATCAAATGTAAATCGTATGGGAGAGGAAGACGAAGGCCACTCCTCAGGTGGACCTTGTATATGGTCACGTGTCCTGCCGGCAATGCAAAGGCACTGTCATTCTTCTTCGGAACCCTCCACGCAATGTCCTTTGGAATGTTAAACTCTATCCAAAGCTCTTTGATGTTACCCTCTTGAAGAATAGAGGGAATATCAGTAACAGAAGTCGAAGTCATGCTTGCAGGAAGATTAGGGTTTTTCTAGAATTGCAGAAGGAGGACGGATAAGTAGGTTGAAGATGAAGAAGCATATCAGAAGGCATGAAAAAATACTAAGTGTAAAGGAGAGAAACTTAATGGGCAAGTGTGGACGCCTTAAACCTCCTCGAGAAGGCACGCCATCATTCCTGCTACGTGTCGCATCCCTAATGGGCCTCTTTTGAACAAATCTCCTCATGCATTAATGGTTGGGATAGTGGTTCCACCGTGTGAAGACACGTGCCCACTTTTAACCTGACAAGTCGACTAATATCCACGCGTCACTCAGGGCTCATAGAAAGTTCTCCAAAATCTGGTCAAAGATAGCCAATAGACCCGGTCAACTTTCTTCTCCGGATCTGACCAAGGACGGTCAATGGATCCGGTCAACTTTCTTCTCCGAATTAAGCCAAGGACGGCCAACAGATTCGGTCAATTTTCTTCTCCGGATCTGCCCAAGGACGGTCAACAGATCCGGTCGACTCTCTTCTCCAGATCTGATCAAAGACGATCAACGAATTCGGTCATCTTTCTTCTCCAGATCTGACCAAAGACAGTTAATAGATCCAGTCAACTTTCTTCTCTAGATCTGACCAAAGGCGGTCAATAGATTCAATCAACTTTTCTTCCCAGAATCTAACTAGGACGGTCAATAGATTCAGTCAACGCCTCGCCCTTTCGTGGAGTTCTCCAAAATTTTCTTGCAGTAAAGGACAGTGAGGAGCATCACATCATGAACATGCGAAAGGCCTGAATTTTGGCCACTGGCATGGGGGGCTAGTGATGGGTATGATGTAGCTGGGCTGGCCCAATAGTCAAAGAAGGCCAAAATCCTGAAAGGCCCAAACGCGCGCATGGTGGTCAACGCCAGCATTGATCGACTAAGACACAGGTGGGTGGCCAATTTACGATCAGGACGGTCAACTCAAATGTTGACCGTAATCACTGTAGTAGCAGGCACAAAAATAAGAAGGCTTCCACGGGCCTAGCCCACTTGGGCCCACGCTCCAGCAGGCGATTAGTAACGGCTCTTTCTCTAACTTTGTGCCTTTCATAAATCCAACCAACTCCAAAAAGGACATTGATAAGAATGACACATTTCTCATAAGGAATGTGTCAGATCTACCTAATTCCTTCCAATTGGAGCCTTCCAATGGTAATATACATGAAAGGAAAGTATGTAGTTTAGAAAGCCGCTACCCGTCAAAGAAGGAAGAAATCCAAACTGATTAGGCAACTCGTGCCTTCATCACAAGGAAGGCCACCTAAACAAGGCACAAGGGATCACATCTTCCAGCCAAGGAAGATCCCCCGGCCACCATTAAAGTAAGCCCTAGAGTCCTCACACTGGGCACGCTTACTACTACGCTCTCTACTACACAAACGTACGCTCTTGACTACGCATTCCGGGATGATTTTGTACTCACTCTCTACGAAGCATCCAAACGCAGCGAGAGAAAGAACACAAATCAAAGGCATACAGGCGCTCTTTCTATTGATGGACGCCTACTACCTTCACCCACCGTCTAGATTCAATAGACGGCATTACCTCTCTTTCATCTAGAAACCTACACAGTCTTACACTCTCCCTCTCAATTCTCATTTCCAGTTACTTTCTCAAATTTCAAAGCTGTTTACTGATTTGAGCGTCGGAGTATTTTCGGTGGGATAATTTTTTGCGGACATACTGACCTCCTCATTGTTTTAGTGGTGTGCAGGGTCTAAACTCGGTAAACAGAGCCGAAACTAGACAAGTGGATCAACCCGAATCTGTTCAAAATTTGGATCCAATGATGCATCAATTATATTATCATTATAATATTTTATTTGTTTATTTATTTATTAATATTATTATTATCTTTTAAAAAATAATTAAATAATTATTGTATAATTTATATTTAATTCAAAAATATTTAGAATGATATAGTGGGAGTCACAAAATAATTTTTTCAAATATTTTTACTGTTAAAATTAAAAGATTTTATGCTATAATTAATAATTAATTTATAAAATAATACTATCAAAATATAAAAAGAGTATGATAGTTTTAGCCATTTTTTCTATTTCAATTGCACACAAGTGATTTCTGTCAACTTGTTCCTAGTAGATAAAACTAGCTTTTGGGGTTTTTGAAGATAGGACAGGTAGGAGAGAAGACTGGTCAGGCTAACAGGGAAATGTTTGTGCGGGTAGAAAAGGGGAATAAGGTATTTATTATTTTAAATTAATCAATTATATAGATAACTTTTAATAAATAATTTTTAATTAATTGATTATTTTTATTTACTTAATCAAAAACATATAATATTTGTATTGCCTCTACCCGTGTAATGGTCATGTGACTGTTTTATGGGCAAACATGGCACTTTGGTTAGCTATACCACAACCTGGTACAGATTAAAGTATGGGGCCTTACTAGGAATGATAATACTCGATTACAATCTTCACATAATTGGTCCCGTCAGCAGAGCGATTTCAAGCACAGATTTCACGCTTTGATGAATGATGAGGATACCTGCTAATTTTGCATTCCAGGAAGCCCATGCACAAGGCACGCTCAAGCACCCGTTTTGTTATATAAGAAGGCACACACAGTGCGCATCATTTGCACGCAATAGAGGCAAAGAGGACAGAGAAAGAGCATGGGGAGAGGAGAGAGGAAGTGAAATACAGGCACCTCGGAGTATCCTTTTATTAGATATGTTTAATATAAAGTCGAGACAAGTATTCTCTAACCCTATCATTTATCTATTTTAGTATTTGATGTATTTGGGTTCTAATTTTGAGGTTGAAAGTCATGCATGCAAAATTTTACTTACACATCTATTTTTCTCAGTGTATATGCGAGTTTTACCAATTATTTGAGGGTTTTGTTCTATTCTATTAATTTTTGAGGGTTTTGTCATTTCCTAAAATATGGATAAATATTGATATCGTATATTTTTATATTAGTATATCTGTATAAAAATTAAAGTGAAGCTTGCCTTGGGCCTTACATTTATCATGCACATTGTTGAGGCCCTGATGGCTTGATATGTGATCCAATGATACGAGATTATCGAGAGTTGTATGCGTAAAATATAGTTGGGATCCAATAAAATGAAATTGTTGAAAGTTGTAGACCTAAAATATAGTTGAGTCGAGAAGTACAGGCTTAAAATGTAATCGGGATTCAATGATATGAGATGACCGAAAGTTGTAGGCCTAAAATATAGTAGTGATCTAATGATATAAGATGGTCAAGAATTGCTGGCCTACAATTTCTCTGGTAGTTATGCACATGAGATATAGACCATGTGATTTATTTTATATGATTTGTTATAAGACGTCACCCTCCCTCAAATTTATGTGTTCTTTTATACAAGTATATGATGATACTTATTGAGTTTTAGGCTCATATTCTTTATTTTATTTCTTCAAAGTAGAAGGTTTAGATATATTACAATAGTTGATTGAGATTCAACGTAACATTATATTTTCTGGTGAGTATCGTATCTATTTAGATAGATGGTGTCAGTTGTATTTTGATTTTTTTGGATTGGATTTGTACTGAAATGTATTTTGGTTATTGAGAGTTAATTGAGTGAAGACCTTTGGACCGTATATTAAGAATTATTGGACATGTTGTATATGTAAATAAGTTGTTATTAATTGGATATTTTTCTTATGACTATTCGGAATCGATCAAGATTGTGCTGTCCTCATGGTTGCCCGATAAAATCGTGTGATGAGTTTTTGGGTCTGTCTATTTATGATTAATTAATGTCAAAATTTTATTGTCTATATAATTATGTCACATCTGATTTAAAATTTAATTATCTATTATTTAGAATTTAAATATTTATAACATGTTTGGTCTGAATTCATGACAGAACCTTCTCCCCAAAAAAGTGGAGAATAGAGTGTGAACAACAATGATGAGAGGAAAAAGATACAAAAGACAATTATCCAGACGAGTGCTCATATACACAAGTTATTCCACCATACGAGTATACAAATAGTAAAGCTACTCCACTAGTTGAGTGCACATAAATGAGCATTATGTCATGGTCTACATTTTAATAGAAGCAAACCATGCGGCGCATCCAATTCCCATGGGAATGGGCACTAGGCAAGTTAAACCACAAGCACTCTAAAGTACTCAGGGTTGGTCCCGAGACACAACGCGAAAATTTATATCAATGTAAAGTTCGTAAAACGTAAGAAAGTCACGAGTAAAAGTGTAAAAATACAATCAAACAATCAATAATAAGAAGATAACAATCGGATATGAAAAAAAAATTTAAGAATTCATCCCCATATAGAGATATTTGGGCATTTTTACTTTTTGCACTACTATACATTGGAATGTCCTAACTTTTAGGATGGCGTTTCTAATTTCTTTACTATACTAAAACTTAAACTAAATTTACATAAATTCCTATAAAAATACAATGATCGGAGAAAAATTATGTAAAAATTTATATGGCTTAGTTCGAATTCTAACATCTTCCCCTACTAAGTTGTCGGTGTCCCTATTGACTTGATCTTCAAGTTGGCTTTGGCTTATTACTTCTTCAATCTTACATCTTCAACAAGTTTCTAACTTGCTTCTTCCAATGGTCTCTCCTTCCATTTTATGAGCATTTCTTTTTTCTCCTTCCTTGTTGATGTTGCCACCTCCCATTCAACAATAATCTCTTCAACTTCCGGTACTAGTGGTGGTTTCAACCGAATATTAGAGCACTGTGATTGGTTGCATGAAGAATCTTCCATATCAAGATAATATAGCTTCAAATAGCTTACATGGAAGACGATGTGGACCTTTATCCATTCCGGATGATCTATCTAGTATAATGTTTTCCCCACATGAGCAATAATCAAGATAGGCCCTTCATATTTTCATAGGAGGCGCTTGTCTCTTCCTCTAAGAATTTGCATTTGCTCTTGAAGAAGCTTCACCGGTGTTAGATCTCCTACCTTGAATTGTACAGGCTGCATATTCTGATCTGCCCACTTCTTCATTCGACGAGACGCTTTCTCCAAGTAGGTATGGCAATCTCCGTGTTCTGCTTCCACTCCTAAGCAAAATTGGAAGCACGAGGACACTTTCCTTTATATAGCTCAACCACAATGTGTGGAAGAAGGGGTAGTTAACCTGTTACAATATTGAAAGGATTCTTATTTGAATAAGAGCACTTTTGAGTGTTAAAATAAAATTGAGTAATATCAAAGATCTTCACCAAATCCTTCTGACTGGTACTCACGAAATGTTGTAAGTATTCTTCTAGTGGGCCATTGAATATCTCTGTTTGATCGTCAATTTGAGGATGATAACTCAATAAAATATTCAATTATAATTAGAGCAATCTAAAGAGTTCTGTTCAGAAAACTCCGATGAAGCATCCATTTCAGTCACTCACAATATTTTAGGGCACTCCCCAATATTTGACAATGTGTTTAAAAAATAAAGATATTGTCTCCTCCCCTAGACAATTTCTCGATATAAAAAAAAAGTAGCATACTTTAAAAAGCAATCCACTATCACGAAGATGCATGAGTACACACCAACCTTGGATAGCTCTGTGATGAAGTCTAGAGAAACATTTTTCGAGGGTCTATTAGGTATAGCAAAGGGTTCTAACAATCCCGTCATCTTATGTAACTCGACATTATCTTATTGACAGGTGAGACATATTTTCATATCGTTCATCACATCCTCTTTCATTTTAGGCTAATAATAGCCCTTTTGTAATAAACTCAAGGTATGCTGTCATTTCGGGTGGCTAGCCTATAGAATGTCATGACATTCTCTAAAAAGTGTCTTCCTCAATCTGCCACCCTTGGATTTGAAAATCTGGTATCCCTTTGTGAAGATTAATCCATCATCTGTTCAGAATCTTCGAGTCTTACCCTCTTAGATAAGTCAAAGTAGTGTCATGTCCATTGGATCTTTCTCAATATTTGATTTTACCTATTCTCTAATGGTTGTGGCAATCTCACTTGTCGATAGGTGGATTACTCGAAATAAGATAGCAAGGTTCAGTCTTCTACTAAGGGCATCTGTAGCCTGATTGCAGCATCTGGATTTATACTCTAGCGCCAAGTCAAATTCTACTAAAACCTCCTACCACCAAGCCTGCTTGGATGTCAATTTTGATTGGGTAATGATATGGCTAGCGGCAATGTTGTCAGTCTTCACAACAAACTTGGATTAGAGCAAATAATATCTCGGCGTCCTCAGACAATGAACAATCGCTAGCAACTCCTCTTGGGCTGCATAATGTCATTTAGACTCATTTAATTTTTACCTTTCGTAGGCTACTAGAAGGTCTTCCTGTAATAAAACCCCTTTGAGAGTGACGTTTGACGCATCCATTTGCACCTCAAAGTACTTGGTTACATCTAGAAGGGCTAGCACCAACTCCTTCACTATCGCGCCTTTAACCTCGTCAAAAGCTTGCTGACATGTCTTTGACTACTCCCATTTCTTATTCTTCTTGAATAAATCCATTAAAGGTACTGTTTTTCCTGAATACCCTTCTATAAATCATTGGTAATAGTTCGTAAAGCTAAGGAATAAGTGCAACTCGCTTACACTTCATAGGACATGCCAATCTAAGATAGTTTGCATATTCATTGGATCCATCCTGATCTAACCTCTCCCCACGATATGTCCTATGAAGGTAATCCTTCTTGAGTGAATGAGCACTTCTCACGCTTCATAAAGACATGATGTTTCTTTAACTGTTGGAATACTTACCTTAGATGCTTCATGTGATTCTCTAAGTTTAAGTTGTATATCACAACGTCATCCAAATAGACTATCATAAATTTATCTAAGTATTCATGAAACACCTGGTTCATCAACATGCAAAAAAATTGTTGGGGTGTTTATTAATCCGAAGGGCATTACGAGCCATTTGAAGGCTCCAAATCTGGTTACGCAAGTGGTTTTTGACTCATCCCCTTCCGAAATTCTGACTTGGTGATAACTCGACCTCAAATCAACCTTTGTAAAATACTTTGTGTTGCTCAATTCATCAAATAAGTCAGCGATCAAAGAAAACGGATAGTGGTTCTTTACCATTACCTCATTTATGTAAAAACGTGAACTCCCATCTTACTTTTTTGAAACAGAACAGGGCCCCATCAGGTACTTTCGAGGGGGAAAATGAACCTTGAACTAATTAGCCTATTTAGTTATTTTTGTAACTCTGCTATCTCTGGAGGTAACATCCAATATGCTCCTTGCATTGGTGGGCTCACCCCCTCGCGTAAGTTTGATCTAGTGATCCACCGCTCTCCTAGGTGGAAGCACTTTAGGCAACTCTGTTGGCACCATCTCTTCAAATTCCTCTAAAAGTGGGCTGACTTTCGACGGTAGAGGTCCAACCATGACGTCTTCATCCACTAACAAAGCCACGAAGAAGGTAGGCTCATCTTTTTTCAGACCCTTCTTGAGTTGGAGTACAGACAATACCTTATTCTTACCCTTCCTCTCAAGCTCTTTCGGCCTTTTGGAGGTGTTCACTAGACACAGACTTTTACCCATGTGGAGTACCGAGTTTAAGTGAGGCATTGTCACTCTCTTATTCGCTTTGAGGAAGTCCATCCCCAAGATCAAGTCAAAGTCATCCATTGGTGCCGCTGTGAAATTTAACTTCCCATTCCACTCTTTGAGTCGTTCTGGCACCAACTTGGCAATACCAAGGGTGAGCTTTACCTTTGTGTTCATGGCCTTCATGCTGCCGCTATCTTTTCCCAATCGTAACCCCAATAGCCTACTTCAACTCCAGCCACAAAATTGTGAGTACGCATGTGTTGACCATGATGCGAACACTCTTTTTGTTCACTTGTAGTTCCACGTACATCAAGTTTGTAAATTTGGTGGATGCTTAAGCATACTTCTCCATGGAATATAAGAGCCGAACCGTGTCCATGTGAGTTTGGTCTCCATCATTCTCATCGTCTCCTAACTCCGGTGGATCATCTTTCCTTTATAGTGCACTTAAAGCTCCTTTGTGTGGGCACAATGCCACCTTATGTGGCCTGTCACACAGGAAGCACCCACCAAAAGACACCTTCTTGCTAGTTGATATATTGTACTTCTGTCGGAACTTTGAGAGTTCACTAGTGGCAAATTCTTTTAAAAGTTACTTTCTCCACTCTTTGCTTTAGATTTTGACTTGATGACACTCTATGCACTCTACATAGGCTTCCTTGAGGGATTACTGTCATTCCATTAATTTTACTTGCACCTCTC
>JAOVVI020017506.1:0-10595 GCA_028571085.2 Nepenthes alata | reverse complement strand
GACGATTTGGATTTATTTTATTATTTGATTGGATATTTATCCATTTAATTTTCTATCTGATTCATTGAACTACTTTTTTGTTTAAATACGATATTTATTGAATTTTAAACTCATATTTTACGTTTTATTCTTTCAGAATAGAAGATTCGAATGGATTATAAGAGTAAGGACATAATCTATCAGTTATTTATCTGATTTGATAAATTTTAGTTTTATTATGGCTTAAATTGGTATGTAATATGATTGGATTATAGAATTGGTTGGGTATAGGCTCATGATTATATTTCGAGAATAGTCGATATATTATGTTATATCTGATTATAATTTTGGTTAACTTGTTACCTCCCTTACGATAATTTTAGAGTAAGTCGTATTTATATTATTTGGATGACTGCTCAATGAGGTCCTGTGCGGGTCTTAATTTATTGGGTCTTGTGTATTTGATTTGTCACATCTAAATTTTTGAGACTTAGTATTATTTATTGAATTTATTTAAAATTTTAAATTTTAGAAATTATAATTAATTATTTAATTAATCTACTTGGTCCGAATTCATGACAGTTCAGTAATGGGAATGAGGTTCAAGTCGATTGCAATGGGCTACTCGGTATCGAGACCGAGGTTCAGTTTGACCATGAATGGGCCATTCGATATCAGGAGTGAGGTTCAAATTCAACCGTAAATGGGCCGCTCGGTAATAAGATTGAGGTTGTTTGACCGTTTGGAGGTTAAAGAGAAGATGAGAAGTTCACCTGACTTAAGGGCAATTTAGGTCATTCGATGTTATGAGATGATATGCTAGGACTCACATGAGCTGGTTAAGTAGATAAAATGATTATTTTGTTAATTAAAGCGTGGTTCAAACAACCCGTATGATGTATGCAAAACTTATTCAGTTTCGGCATGGAATCATCGATAGTGTTTGTTGTGGATGGTGTGCTATGCCTTCGGGACCAGTTAACCGTCCCAGGTGCACGGCTTGTGCACACCTTTCTGAAGAGTCATTGAGGCGCTTTTGTCGGCGCTATGGCTTACGGCCTCTATACATCGTGGGACATGGCCCGCTACATTGAATCGACTGCATGATTTGGATGCCAGGCTTTCTTTGCCGACATTTGATCCACATGTACTAAGGGTGGATTTTAGTGGGTGCAAGGGAAGCGTCTTCTGACATGAAATGCCACAGGTAAGGGGGGCTGAGGGCTCTGTCACCCAAGAGGGCATTCCAGCTTGCTGCCTGACTTGTACGACGTGCTGACAGTATCTTCTTGCGTTAAATGTCGCATGCGGGGGATTGAGGATTCTATCACTATTGAGAACATCCCAACCTACTTCCAACACTGCATTAAAAACTTATGAGGCTCTGGGAGTTCGATGAAGTGCAAAGTGATCCAGGCGGAGCATCGGATTGAAACTTTAGTCACGAGACTTCAGGTGCAATTCTTGAATGCTGCAAAGAGATGGAGATGACCGAATCGCCATCCTGAATAGTGACCTTGCTTGGTTAACAAAGTGTCTTCTAATGTTGAATGGAGTTCCTTCCTGAGTAGGGGGCCTCCTATCGTCATGAGAGTGGCGTGGACTATGCCGCTCTAGGCATTCATTTCATGCCTCATGACTCGGTCAATCTTTTGATCGCCGCTAGGCCCTGTCAACCGTGGCTGCTTGGGTCACAAGGTCATCAGGCCATTGGATCATTTATGGATATTGATTCTCTCCAACTTCTCCTTATGGATGCTGAGGTCAGGAAGGAGGAGGGCAGAGCCCCCAATGTAGCACTTTCAAAGGGGTACCTATAGTTTGAGGACGGGATGCTCGGCTGAGCAGCCGATGCCTGTGCACTCGAGGTTGGTCATCTGTTCACATGGGACACGATGGTCTTGCCTGGTGCACTGGTTGGGGCATGAATATTAACCAGGCTTGCTTCATTGATGCGTGACCTACGAGTGTCAAGGGAGGACCTTGCTTGGTGTGCAGGTAGCATCTTCTAGCATGAAATGTCGCATGTGAGGGGGTTGAGGGCTCTGCCTGCCCCAAGAGAACTCCAGCCTGCTATCTATGCCACGCCTGGGTCGTCCCCTAAGCCTCTTGGAGCCAGAGGGCAAAGCCTTGAGCGTTGTACCTTCCGACGGGTGCAAAGGGTTTGAAGATGGATCGGGACAAGTCGCCTAGCAGGGCAACAAGCGTTTGCATGTCCGGGCCCGAATGTCTGTCTATGCGACTACTCGTGGTGGGGTCATTGCCACAGGAGGAGATATTTTCGCTTGGTGTGCTAGCTCGTGCTCGTGATGCTGATCATGTTTTCTCTTGTGTGTATGGTGATTAGACTTTTTAATCGTTTTCACAAACGGTACCAATGATGTGTCTCTAGATTGGGGTTATTGTATAGATTGAGGAGCCATTCGATCTCCACAGCGGATCAAATTAAAATGGGTTCAGTTTCCATCATTGCGAACCTGGATCCTGTATACTACAACTAAAAAATTATTAGGACTCGCTCTTTGATATATTTTCCAAAACTCAAATCAAAAATTTTTCTCAACGGATGAAAAGATGCGAGAATATGAGTGAAATGTGTGGGTACATGTTATGAAGGATTTAGAGTCGGTGAGGACTAATCTTGATGGGTGTGCCTGACTAGGAGGCGGCTTAGAGAGATAGAGAATTCAGTTCTGCTGAGGTGCGCCCGACCAGAGGACGACTTAAAAAGATGGAGGACTGAGCTGTACTGAGGTGCGCTCTGTCAAAGGACAGCTTAAAGAGATGGAGAATTGGGCTCTATTGGATGCGCCCAACCAAGGGCAATATAGAGAGATGGTGGATTGAGTTTCGTTGGGTGCACCCAACCAGAGGACAGTTTAGAAAGATGGAGGATTGGACATTGCTAAATGCGTCTGACCGGAGGGCGTCGTAGAGAAATGGAGGACTAGGCCTTGCTAGATACGTTAGGCCAGGGAGTGGCTTAGAGGGATGGAGGATTGAGCTCCGTTGGGTGTGTCCAGCCTGGGGTAGCTTAGAGAGATGAAGGATTAAGTTTTGCTGAGGTGCGCCCAGTCACGGGGTGGCTTAGAGAGATGGAGGACTAGGCTCTATTGGATGTGCCCAACTACAAGGTAGTTTGGAGAGATTGAGGATTGGGTTCCGTTAAATGTGCCTAGTTAGGGGTGGTTTGGAGAGATGGAGGATTAGCTCTGCTAGGGTGCGCTTGATCAGAGGGCGGCTGAGAGAGATGAAGAACTGGGCTCCACTGGATATGCCCAATTGGGGGCGACTTAGAGAGATAGAGGATTGAGCTCTGTTAGATATGCCCAACTATAGGACGGCATAGAGAGATGGAGTGAGTTCCGTTGAGTGAGCGGCTTTGAGAGGGTGGCTCTCACGAGGGAGCGGCTGGCAAGAAGAGATAAGTAATGCACTCGCTAAGGAGTGGCTGACTGTCGAGTACACCTGTAGAGGAGTGGGTAACCGGAGAAGGAAGAGATTCCTGCGTGTTGACGGTGAAGAAAAAGGTCGTCTGCCAGTCCTTTCCTAACTGTAGACGTAAGGGCTCTCTGTGCCTTACTCTACAAGTCATCTTCGCCGGCCACAAGTGTGAGAGCTTGGAGCTGGTGCGAGGCCTGTGTAATTGCCGGTCAGGATTGGTAATTGGCAAGGAAGAAAGATTTGCCTCTAGTGGGAGGTAACTCTGAAAGTGATTATCGCATGCCCTTGATCATCTCCCTTGCTCTCCATTTTTGTGAGCTTAAGAGAGTTCTCCTTTTGCGATCGTTTGAACTCCTCTTTTTTCTTCCCCTTATTTCCTGCGGAGGAAAGAAGGTATTTGTAGAGGGAATCATGAGATGTGGGTTAGTTGGCCATTCATTCTTGAGGGGTACCGTGATTGATGCCTTTCTTTCTGGCGAGCCTAACATGACAAATTGTGATTATGTAAGCGTATCTGCTAAGTTGGAGCCTATGAGCTGGTGATATTGGGACGCACACTAATGGGCTGCATTCGACGGGTGACTCTACTAGCCCATGTCTTGATGGGTAGTCCTAGATTGTGCGATCTTAGGCCTTGGGCCACGGTGGCCCTCTCTTAGGCTGTAACTTTCAGATTATTCTCCCATTGTGAGCCTAGATTTTGGGTCGGTCCGTGAGTAACAAACTCATCACACATAAAAAACCAAAAATAATGAATCTCATGTGCTAATTATTTTCTATTTTGATTTATTTTAGGCATAATATGTAGATTTAAACAATAAGTACGCAAATTGATTTTTCAGTATTTTTATCAAAAACATGAGGAGAGAAGAAAATAATGGGCAGTGGGGTGTTTAGCCGTGGCCGGAATATTATTCCATTGGTCATAAAACTAGAATTTTCTATTTATTTATTTATTTTATTTTTGTAAAATGCACTTGAAAATTTTTATCCGGATAAAATGGTTTTGATGCATTAAAAATACACTATTGTCACTTAATAGTTCATATGAAATTCCAAAAGTATGATTATTTTAAGTTTTTTTTTTTGTCAGTATGATTATTTAAAGTTAAAATACTAATCATACTATTGATAATTAAGAGAATGTCTTTGCGAAAAACTAATGCCATGATATGCAAAATTAATGTATTGGCAACTAATTAGTATGGATAGCGTTGCCAATAAATTAATATCATTTACTAAAAATTGATTTTATAGTTAATAAACTTGAAATAAGTTTATTTTAAATTGAGTTGGAAGTTATTTTAAAAAAGTTTAATAATATATCAATTGATAAATAGGTTTTTAGGAGTTACATATATGAAATATAAGATGAGAAAAGAATATTTAAAATATCAAAAATACTAAAAATAAATATAATTTCTTGTAGTTTGTCTAAAATAAAAACTAGATTAAAATAAATTAAATTGATGAGTTGAAAATAATTTAAAACTATTTAAATCTCATAAAAATTGAATAAAAACATAAATGAGTTTGGATATAATTTAGTAAGATGTAAGGTTTGGTTGTTATTGTGTCCTTGTTGCTTTTAATTAATGTTAATAAAATGAACAAAATTTCTGAATCACTATCCAAATTAAATAAATAAATAATAATAATAATACGAGAACTGTTCTTGGGTTCACCTATTGCGGGTTTGCACCTGAACCAACGGGCCATGGCAAGACGCTGCGTATTCTCTTGAAGTCAGACGCGCGATTGAATCGGCCAAGCATTTTCTTCCTGGCCATTGACGGAGCCTCAACGCTCTCGTTTTTTTTATTTCTCGCGCTCTCAGGAGCTGTCTTCTCTGCTCTACTTTAGGCTTTTGTTTGTCTTGCAGTAGCATTTTGAGTCTCTCTTCTCGGAGAGATTGCTTCTATATATCTATTTGCCATTCAGACGATTCTGATGAAATTTTGAGTTGAATTCGCGGCAAATTTCTAATGGAATCGAATAATTGGAGATCGCCTCAAGCTGAGCCAGTCGTGGATGCTGGCGATTGGCGAAGTCAGCTCCAATCAGATTCGAGAAAAAGGATTGTCAATAAGATGTGAGCGATTTTGATAAAGTTTGCTAAGTATCACGTATTATTCAACATTTTCACAATTTTAATGCTTTCCCGGGGGGAGGGGGGGGGAGAGAGAGAAATCTCGGTAAATGTATCCCTGGATGCAAACCCTCCCTTTTGATTGCAGATGTAAATTGAATTCATATATTTAATAAAGTCGACCAAAACTTACATACATAGCTCACGTTTTCATACTGAACTCATTAAACGGGTAACATGGGTTATGCAATTTTTGGTTTGGTTCAAGTGGCTGAACTGTTGTTGTCATAATTAATTGTTGCCGATGTTTCGTGAGGTATTACTTGTTGGCATTAATCAAATGTGTTCAGTTCTATTATGCCCGAAGTTTGTACCGTAGTTTAAATAGTGGTATCTTGGGTCTATCGCCTGCAAGCATAAGGGTTGTAGCGTCGCCGCTGTATTGCAGTGCTGGTGGTGCACGTCGCAGCCCTACATAAATTCATAATGCGTCTTGATCAAACTTCTTATGCTGGATATATACATTGGATAATGAATTTTGGGATTACTGCTTATGGATTACAATTTAGAAGCAAAAGAATACAAAGAAAGTACAACTTTTTCAGATCAAACATATTGCAGATATCAGAATTGTTGTGTCTTAGGAAGCATGTACACTTTATCGGGGTAGCATATTGTTGTCCAGCGTGTATCCAATATCAACAAGCTATGGTCACACTCAAATGCATTTGGAATATTCTAGTTAATTCAAGCAGCCAGAATTTGTTCGGGACATGTTGGGGACTCTTTCAGAAATGTCGGAGATGTGTTTTGATGTTTTCAATTTGAAAGCAAATAAATTGGAGTCTACCATAAAACTTTTGGGTTTGTGCTAATCAGTGAAATATCAGATTGCTCCATGATTTCATCTTGAAGCTCTATGTAGACCACAATTGAGAAACTTGCAAAAAAGCAGTGAGAAATAAAATAAAATCTTTATAACTTGTATAGAAGCATTTTAGAATCAGTAACTAATTGAATTCATCGAACTAGTGTCTGTCATATGTTTACAACTAGGCAATCTTAGGAAAGGTCATGGCTTGAAATTTAAATATGTTAGGTTCCCCAGTAGTTCCACCAATTGAAAATGCATACATTCGTCAAGTTAATGCATTTCAAATTTATATGGTACCATGTGATATTAAATCGATGGGTGAGCCGTGGTGCGAGAAGAATGTAACTTTACTTTTGACAAAGAGCTCATAGAGTCTTATTGCCAAAAGAGTCTTGTTTTACTGTATGGGTGGGACTGCATATATTTGGCACTTCCCTATTCATCGTGTACTGGGCCAAACTTTATGCAATATTTACCACTGATCCCAACAAACCTCTAGTTAGTCAGCTTTGACTTTTGATTACCATTTTCTACCATCTCATGTTGTGGTTGTGACTCACAATTTTTAATTATTTGACCTTATGTCTAGTCGAAGACCAATTTACTTCAAATATTTCTGCGATTGACTATTTTTGGCTTTGGAAGAAGTCTTTGGCGGATTTGTTTCCTATGGCACGGAAATAAATTGGTAATAGTAAATTCAGATAACAAAGGGAAATTTAGATAAAAAATGTTGTTTGAGTGGAAATAACTTTATGCTTCATGTAGAAACGGTTCATTTGATAAGTCTCTTTACAAAATGAATGCGGAAAAAGCTTCTAAATTAGAGAAATGCCTGGGTGTTAGATGAATTTTTCTAATGTTGTCTTACAAAAGAAACTCACAATCGCCTTGCTATTAGAGGAGTACATGGCATCAAGCATATTAAGAACCAAAGAGTTTGAGGGACAACTGGTAGCATAATAGATGCTTGAAAAGAGGCCCAATATTACATGACGTAGGCTTAACATGTCAATATATTTGTTCTGACACTTAAATGGAACCAAATGCTTGCAATGGACTAGTGGCTAACACATTTAGATGTGTGTTGACCTTGATTTTTAAAAAATGTATTAGTGGTAGTGTACATAAGCCACAACAGAATCCAATATATTCTTTCCTTCACTTTTCTCCTTGAAACTATAACCTTACCATGAACACTTGTGTAACCATCAGTATCATAAAATCAAATATTGGGCGATATGTACTAGGAAAATAAGTATCTGATAGGTTACTAGATAGTTGTATCCCTACCGATGCAAATCACGTGTATTGGCTAATATAGACCGCTATGGCCAATACATATTGGCTGGTACAACGGTACCACTTAGTTTAGATCTCCATCTTTTAGCTACATTTGTCCCACTTGCTAGTCACATTTCTCTAGCTACATTTTTTTCCACCTTCACGGCTAGGCTCCTAGCGACATTTCAATCACTATAGCCTAGGCTCTAGCTATATATGTATAATTTTTTATTGTTTTCCTCAATGTGAATCATCATACAGATTGGGAGGGAACTATCAGCACATACTAAATTCTGGGACTGCAAGTCAACCTCATGCTCCTTTCGAACACTCTTTTTGAATGTAAAAGTGAAAAGAATTAATGAAAAGATTATCTATGTTAATAATTTTATATTAGTGACAGTTATTGTTCATTATAAGAATTAGTTTTTCTTTTCCTTTTATTATTTGAAATGAATATTATTCTTTCTCGTTTTATTTGTGATTAATTATTGATATTCTAAATACTTTTAGTTTTTTTAACATATGCTCATATTATGTTTATTATTTATTTGTATAAAACATGATTTATGTTATTATGCATAATTGATCAATAATGAGAGTAAGGACTTATCTAAGTCACACAATTTAAAATCGAATTAAAAATATTAGAAAATAATGATTTATAATAATTCATATTTCAAATATTAATATTACAAAAATTTCCATAAATATCTCAACATTGTTGTTGATTACTCAAATTCTTGCATGTCTATGCCTTAGGGTCAACTTTCTAACCATTGTTTACCATGGATACTTGCTGTCTTCGTAACCATTATGGCACGCCCATGATGGCATGCAACTGTAATATAAAATCATAATCAGTTCAATTCCATCGGGAGGATTTAGACCCACTTCGAATAAAATTATCTCACTCTCTAAAATGCTTTAAACTGACTCCCAAAAATGTGCTTTCAACACCAATTGGGTTGCATACTTACTAATGATGATAAGGGTTTCTGCTCCTAGCATCATATTGAAATCTGTAAGTAACTCTCTAATTCTCTTTGCACCGATTACATTCTCTTTCAACTCCTTATCCACAATTAGGCCAACTCCATTCCTAACACTATCGTTTTCCAGAGTATCATAATAGGAAGCATGTCCTCTGACTATTCTTGGCTTTCTGTCTCATCCACTTTGTTTCTTGTAGGCAAACTATGTTGATTTGCATAATCATAGTAGCCACTATCTGATCATAATCATAGTGTCCACTATCTCCATTAGCTTAGTTGTGAAAGTACCCATATTCCATGTTTCATTGGAATCTTACATTCTTAGACTTAATTCTATAGAAGCCCTTGCCTGTGTTGCGGGAGCTTTGCTGATTTCGCATTATCCTAGTCAGCAATTAGCAACCCTAACCTAGTTCTTGATGTACTAGGGTGATGTAGCACATCCTAAATGATGATAAAATCTGGGGTCAAATTCATGTCAAAAGATTCCACAAAGTTCTACATAGGATGTTGATGCCTAATGCGAACCACCCTTATCTAGGTTTTTGATCGAATATGGCGGAGTTAGCTTCAATTATGGATACTAGGCAATGATGTGAGTTCACTTGTTACAGACAATTGAGATTGAGATGACATCAACTATGTGCTAGATTATTATACTGATGGATGCCACTGAAGCCGCCTATTTACATTGCAAAGGGGGCAGTGTATCTGTGACGGAACGGATTTTTTTTTTTTTGCAACACGGGATCTGGATGTCATCTAGGACCCATATACTTTTAACCGTAAGAAGTATAGCGGAAGTTAGTCTAACATCATGCGGAAGCTTTCATCTTCATTCCAAAATATTCATCTCTGAGTACATAATCAAAATGTCTAATCATGAGAGTCTAGGAATCATAATCAAGTCATTACAATGATATCCTCCCAAAATAATCTTCTGGGTCTTTAATGATTCTTTAGACAAGCTCTAATCACTCCAACTTATCAGGCACGAACTCTAAACTTTCATCTGTAGGGGGAAAAAATAGAAAACAGTGAGCTAGTGCTCAACAAGCTACATGCAGATTTTCATAAACATTTGTACCATCAAGCAAATGCATAAATAAACAATAGCATATTAGCAAACCAATGTAATCAATGCAGGAAAAACCAAAAAAGAACCATTTGCAATACTAAAATCAATACTTAGCCAGATGAACGTCGAACATAATGTTAGAGCATAAAACAGGGTTAGTTTCGTCATAGAAGTCTTCTCTTATTCTTTTTCTTACGGAGGGGCATTAATCGAGGATAGATTGTGTTTAGTCCACACAATCCAAGGCCGATAACTAAACAGAAATATCCTGTCTCATGGGATTCGTGTGCCACCCGAAGGTAGCCCAGAAACTCATGCTTTCCTCCTGGCCGTAACGCCCCGAGGACAGGGCGGACCACAATTAGCTCCATGGACAGAATTCATTTTTCTCCTGACCGTAACGCCCCGAAGACAGCACGGACCATAATTAACTCTATCGACAGAGTTATCCTCAATTACTACCATAAAGTTTTAAGGCGTGCCGGAGAACCTTATCTCCCGAAACTAAAGTCAGATTTTATTCGTCTTATCACAAGGCCGATTCAGAGTTCATCTTGTTCAAATTTTATAAAAAAGCCGAAGCTCAAATGCCGGAGTTGTCTTTTTCTCATAAAGCCAGAGTTCAAGAAAAGCCAAAGTTCTTTTTATTGAAAATGTCGGACTTCAGAAAAGCTTGGACGGAGTACTTTGAAAAAGGACGGAGCTCTTATTGGGCAGAGTACTTTCAAAAGGACGGAGATCTTTTTGTACGGAGTACTTTAAAAAAGGACATAGCTCTTTTTGGGCGGAGTACTTTCAAAAGGACGGAGATCTTTTTGGACGGAGTACTTTAAAAAGGGACGGAGCTCTTTT
>JAOVVI020017505.1:0-10595 GCA_028571085.2 Nepenthes alata | reverse complement strand
TACAACCTTCAAATGAGGGGGGGCTTGAGTCTTACCAACCAATGTGTTCTTTCTCATCATAAGCATAGTTATTAAATCCTATTTTTCTGCATTATGAGATTTCTATGAAGGCTTGGATGGCTGCTTATGGTCTATTACGTGTTCAATGGGTGCATGTGAAGTTGGTGAAAGCTAAATTTTTATCTTGGTGGTGGTTCCGTCACAAGGAGAGTGAAGATGTGCATCTTTTTCATCCATTTAGCTATTCTGTGGTTTGCTTGGTGTGTGATAAATAAGATGATTCTTCCATCTATCCATCTGTCTGTTCGTCGGTCTGTTGGCATTTGCTTTGTTGTCAGCATTTGGGCAATTTTGCTTATTTTATTGCAACAATTTAAAAAAATTTCGTAGTACACTTGAAACAACATGAAGACTTTTGGGAAAAGTCAAAAATGAAATTCATAATTTAGATCTGTTTATTGTTTACATTTTAGCTTTCCCTGGTCATACAATACTTCAATTGGGTCGTGAAGTGAGCCAAAATAGTAGCTTAATGAATTGACTTCATTGGCAATAGAACCAGACAAGGCCGACAGAAGTAAAGAGCAGCATCAGTTACTGTAGCAGAAGTCCTCAAGAACTATATCAGAATTACAGAAGGTGAACAAATAGCAGCTTGCGCTTCTAATTCATCAGCCACAAGACAGAACAGGGCCAAACAACTAGATCAGATTTCGACATCTCCTGCTCCCAGATCAGAAGTGCTCTCAGATGAATATTAACTGCTTAACTAATTCAGTTAGGATGTATCATCAAATATTAGGCAGCGGTAGTAGCACCAATGTGCAATGAAGTGAAGAGACAGGAACAACAATAATTCAGGATAGCAGCAGCAGCAGCAATGATAGTAAGTGAAGTATGAAAGGTGAACCAACAGAAGCAAGCTTTGCTGGAATTGCGTGCATAGTGATACTAGAACTTGGATTGCCAGCATAGTAATATTAGAACAAGAATTGCCAATGTAGCAATGCAAAGAATAGCAGATCAGCATGTCCGAGCACAGCAGCACTTCACAGCGTTGCACTTCAATCACTTCAAGAACAGGTCACCAATCCCAAAATGATCTCCTAGCTCAGCAATTTTAGTATTTCTTAGTTCTGTTTCATAGTTATTAAGGTAGTTGTGGAAGTTTCTGAATCTGATAACAACTACCAGATTCTGCATCATTATTTTCCGACCTTATTTTCTGGTATTCATGTATAGAGCATTGTTAATAGAGTTGCCGTGTAAAGCAATGAATGTCTTGGTAATGGAATGAAATCTGAATTCTCCCCCTAAGTTTATCTTCTCCCTCTATTTCTGATTTCATTCTTTCTATCTATCTAATTTTCAATCCCCTAAACCTCACTTGCACTTCTCTTATTCATGTAATCAAGTGGCAGATCAAGTCACTTACTTTACAATTGGTATAAGAGCTGCACCAATTCTAGGGACATAGCTTCCTAACCAACCATCAAACACAAACCAGTAAATCTGGCAAAATTTCTGCATCTCATGTTTGGCAGTAAGTCGAGAAAAATTATTCTACTATGATCCCTGCAAATGGGTTTTGTTTATGATCTAGCATACTGATTCTTTTGATCCGAAAGATGTGAAAGAGCCATTTTATTTAAATTACTAACTCGATGATGGTTCTCCGGCTGTTCTTTATTTCTGCCATTGCCTTTTGTGTAGCTACTATCAGGTTATGTGTTGTCTTCATACACCCTCTGCTCATTTAAGTTGATTATAGGGTGTATCCTTTCTCTGTGCAATTAGCAAATCATACAGTGGCTATTGTTGATCTGCGCTTCAAACTTCTGCAAGGAGATTATATAAATTGGTTTTCATTCTGCAATCTTGCAACATTAAATCCATTTCTGGTTCTGCAAGTCGTTTAACCAGGGCAACCATCAGATGATGGAGTTGAGTGTATTCTTCTTGATTCTGGCTTCATATTTAGCACAGATACATTGGGTTGTCTTCTTGACAATCTGGTGGAAAATTCTCCTTGATCTCTCTTGAATTCTGGTCTAATTTGCCAACTTCAGCAAGTTCTGCTTGGCTTCAGATTCAGCAACTGTTGCATAGAAGATTTACTCATGTATTTAAGTTCTCTTTTTGCCTCCACTCTTGAAACTCTTGCTGACAAATCTTACAAATCATGATTTTCCTTTCATCCTGCAACTTTTGATTCTTGCATATTAACATTTGTTCTGAAATTTTTTCACCACATTTGAATTGAGCATAACAGCATTGAAATTCTTTCATTGCCATTTATATCACCTGCATCCTAAAATCCAATAATTCTATATTTTATAATCCTCAATTTCTTCCATTGCCCAAAATTCATGGAGTATACTAAAATTTTGCCTGTTGAAATTTCAAATCTACTCTGCCCATCACGAGGGAAATATTTATTGTTGATCGTTTTGGCTCTGTTGAGGAAATTACTCTCACTCAAAACTCAAGCACACTCTTTGCCTTTGTGCAATGCCATTCCATTCAATAAGCAAGGAATGCAAGAATCTTGCTTAATGGGTGACACATATATGGAAATTGTTGCAATATGGGTATTAAATTTTTCTGATCTTGCAGGACACAAGATCCTAGCCAAAGCCTTTTAGCACATATACAGAATTCTCTGACAACCATTACTCATGATGTGATATTCCAAGTCTTCACACCATATGGGAATATTGAAGATATTGTCTTGTCTCAAAGTGCAATAATTTCTGAAGCCTTCATTATATTCCAGTCACTTATTACTGATACAAAAGCATGACAGATGCTCCAATGAAAATGTATATATTGTGGCTATTATATGATGGATACACATTACTGGGTGCAATCTACAATCCAAGTGAACACCCGTACATCTGTTGAGAGACTGGAACTACATAAACTTTCAAAGCTTAATAAATTCATCTTCAAACAATTTTCTGAATTAGATGGCTTATGCAAAAGCAGCTGGTCTCTACATTATGATAGTGATGAGTCTTCAAATGATGAGAATGATTTTGAGAATAATTGCAAGGGTTCTTGTTCTACTTGTATTGAACTATTAAATTGTACAATTCCTAAAACCTATTGCTCAAAATCTGATGGTAGACGGCCTTGCTTCAGATTCTGAAGTTGAAGGTTTTACATCATGTTCTGAATCATTTAAACTGTAGATTGATCTTGATAAAATGACTTTTTTTGCATCCTTTCCTGCCGTAGATTGTACTCAAATCTTATTCAGATGAGAAATATAATCCATGTTGACGACACATCAGAGCAGCCTTCTGATTTCTGCAAATTCTCCGCCAAAGACTATTGCCGATTAGTTATACTGCTAGACTAGTGTAGATACACTTGCTAAGCCAGAAACTGAAGGAACTAAGACACAAGTAACCTACCCATGTCAAGCTTTAGTTGATCTCAATTCAGAACTAGAGATACATAGTGTTTACAACCTAATGGAGAATCATGAGCTTGCGCAAACCACTCCTACATCATCACACCTCATTAGCACCTCATGTTCCAATTCAAATCCTACTCATACATCAATGATATTGTAACCATACAACAATCATACCATAGCCCTTGAATTCCTCTCTGCCATGATTATCAGCTCATTACAACCAAACTTAATCATCAAGACAAGATTGACAGCAACCATTTCACCCTTCATCAACAGGTCCCAAGATTGTTGTCTTTTTTCTCTAACTTGGCTCACAACTTTCTTGTTAAATTCGTAGGAATAACACCCAAAAGATTTCACATACATGATAGCACACTAGTCCATTGATCAGCCAAGGTTGCATCGATCTTCTTTTTTATCCTACATTTAATATAAATAGAAGATATTTTTTGTTACAATATCTTATCATTAGTGGTAGAATATGCTTAACGTTAGAATAGGACATGCTTATAATATATTCTTGTGTAAGGGTATTTTGATCTTTGTATTAGGTTGTATATATATACCCCTGACCCTAATTGAGAGGGTCTTCCACAAAGTTTCTTTCTCTTCTCTTTTGTTATTCTATATGATATCACAGCATGAATCACTACAGCTACCGTTGCCATCCACTGCCAGTGGCAACTCCTCTTTGGAAATTGATGTGCCTTGCCTTGTTGATTCAGAGTCCCGTATGAATTTCATTGTTTGAAGCTGGTTAATCCTTCATTTTGTCAATCTAGGGCTTTCGCTCAAAACATTAGATCTGATTTGTTTGTGCTCAATTTGTCAAATTTGGAATTTTGTGAAAATCGCTCACATATTTGGGGGTCACAATCATGTGAGAATGCTTCACCAACTATGAATCAAAGAAATTTATGGTATTTATCGTGCTTATAATTTTGATTGACCTTGCAAAAGTTTATTTCTCTGTTCTTTACTATTTTTGGTTATTGTCGTTCAATTGTGGTCAATTTTCCTTTGATTTTGTGTGTGGGATATTACGCTTGCATTGATTCTTGCTTATGGAAGCCATTTTTGTGTTGATTCTATCCCTTGATTTCGTGTTCATTTGTTCAAAATCATAGCCACAAGTTGTTTCCCAATAATGCTACAGTAAGCATCAAAGGTGGGAGCAAGCCTGTTTGATTTGGCAAGTTGCCGTAATAAGTCCTCATTTGGTTATATTCATTTTATGGCACTATTTTCTAGTTCGGTTTGTTTGTTGATTCTTTGTGATTATTATGATAGTTGATTATTATATCTACTTGTCATGAGGGTAAAGATAACTATGAAAAACTGATGTGTTTTCATTGTGGTAAAATTAGATATATCCGATGTTAGTGCTGAAAATTGTATGGTAAACTTGCTACAATCCCTAAATGGTCTATTACTATATTTAAGGAGAAATATTCAACTTTTGCTAATCATGTCTCTTTATCTGCATCTACTCTTGTTTAGATGGGGAATTCCACTGCCTGTCTTTTGACATCTCCTTAAGACTGGTTAATTGGTTATTGTGCTTCAGATCACATGACTGAAGCTGCAGTTATCTTATTTGATTTTAAGTTATGCTTTCATAGACCCAGCGGAATTATGGCTAATGGCTCTTTTACAAAAGTCGAAGGAATTAGTTATGTTTGTTTGACCTTGACATCATATCTATCTTTGGTTTTATTTTGCCAAATTTTCTTTTTAATATGCTGCTTTTGATCAAGTTCACTCAAGTTCATTGTGAATTTTAGGATTTTGTGACAAAGAGGATTATTGTTAGAGGCCGTCGTGCACCAATCTTTACGTGTTGCTTTAAGAACTAACGCTCACTATTTGTTCTAGTGCTACATCTACACCCTTTGATAGTCTAAAAAATTTATTTCCATCTTATGTTTCCGTCACTAATTTGCATTGTGAATCATGTCAATTTTTGAAACATCATTGGAGGTCATATTACTATCGGGTAAATCCATGTGCCTCTACCCCATTTGTGTTGGTGAACTTGGATAACTGGGGTCTTGTCCAGATCATCTAAGTTCAGATTTTATTATTTCATTATCTTTGTTGATGATTATTCACAAGCTACTTGATTATACCTGATGAAAAATTGTTTTAAGCTACATTTTATTTTTTGTTGTTCTACACTAAATTAGGAATTTTCTACTTGTACTGGTGCAATCGGGTTGCTCAGGTTCAATTATAATCATTGTTCTTGAATTTAAATGCGAATGAAGTTCGAGATAAGGAAAATATATACTTAATTGAATGCTAATGGTGTATATTTTTCTTCAATTTTGCCATTTCTATCCTAATATAGGAATCTTCATACGTCATCTTATCCCTATATACTCTAAAAGAAAGGAGTGATAGAACAGAAGAATAGGCATGTACTAGAGGTTCTAAAGCTCTCTTATTTTGAATGAGAAGTTCAAAGATCGTTTGGAGATATAGTGCTGATAATTTGTTATCTTATTAATCGAATGTCATGATCTATCCTCCAGGGGGGATATTCTTTATCATGTGTTATTTCCTGAAAATCCATCATATTTTCTTCCCAAAAAGATCTTTTAGTTATGTATGTTATGGTCCTGGTATTTGGCCTCAAGTGACCATGCTTGATCACAAGTATTTGCATGAGTATTTTTCTTAGATATATTCGTATTCAAAAGGGGTGCCAGTGTTGCTTTCCAGGGTTGGAATGTTTTCTTGCTTTCCATTTGTATTATGCATTGACTGGATTGTCAGTGCAATGCCTAAGTAGATGCCCTAGAGGGGGGTGAATATAGCAATTGCAGAAATATAAAAAGCCTAAAACAATGGAATTATATAGTGAAATACGATCAACATATGATAAACAAAGTTAATTTGCAAACTTTAGTGATGAAATAAATAAAACCATTTTTATATTAGCTACTGCTCAGATAGGCAGATAAACATTGGATATGAGGAAATATATAAATAACTGCAAAGCAATAAATAAAGAGATAGAACAAGAAATCAAACACAATGATTTAAGGTGGTTTGGAGACCCTTCGCTTCCTCCACTCTCAAGAACCTTGAGCTTTAAATCCGTTAATCAAATCTACTTTATCACAATGGAAGGTGAAGATGGAAAACTTTAAAACACCTCTGGTTATCATGAACCTAACAATTGGGTATCAAAACCCTTATCACAATGTGATCAAAAGGTAACCAATCTCCACAAAAGCCTACATCTTAAATTTTTAATGAAAGCAGAGTCAAACTTTTGAAGGGTGAATCTGGGTACAATTTAGTTAAGGCAGAAAGTTCTCTATTGATTTTTCTAACAAATGATGGCCATGAATAGAACAATGATTTCTCTTTGCTTTTCCTCTAATGGATCAACCAAAGTTTAATGCAATTTTCCATGTCTCAAAATAGAAGAGGAATTAGAGTTTAAAACAATATCTCCAATGATAAAAAATATTCCTTCCTTCAAGAGTTGATTTTATATCCAAGAGAGGAAAAGGTAATTTTGTTAATCATGGATATCAAATAATGAGAATAGAAAATCCATTACAAATTACCTTCATTAGCCCAAACTTAATTTTAACGAGATTAGTTTAATTGCCTAAATGAGAAGATACAATCTTGACTCTAAAGAATAATTCAAATTCAACTTGGGGTAAGTTGTTGAAGGAGATAATCCATCTAGAAAGAGTATAAAAGTCTGAAAAATATTTTTGGTATTTTCCTCTTTAGGAGATAGCGAATTGGCTGCTAGAGGTTCAATAAGTATTTGAAAATGGGCATGTAGACATACCAAATGGTGGATCATTAAATATAGGATTTTCAAGATTTGACTTGAAATTATAGGCTTGGTTTCTCAAAGATGGTAGAGAGATCTTTGTCCTACCAAAGCAAATTAGAGCCATACAACATTCTAAACATCCCTTGAGAAAAATGAAAAAGAAAATTAAATCGACTTCTCTTATGAGTTTCAATTATTTGGGCTATCCATAAACATGTGCTTCCAAATATGAATTGAGATCTTTCCAAGTGGTATTGTATTATCTGAATTAGATTTGTTCATATGTCAATTTGGAAGATTAGTAATATTTACTAAATTAACAGGATAGCTATTTCCAATATTTGCTTAAGTCAAATTTAGAATTTAAATTACTACAAAATGAATTAGATCTCAAACGGATGACTTGCCTCAAAATGTGTTCCAATTTGAATGGATAAAAGCAATAGAATAAATCAAGTTAGGTGCACACATTTGAATCCAAGGTAAAATTGGCAATAACAAGGGAAAAGAGAATTAAAAAAAGACCTTCAAATAGACAGATACATATATCCTTCCTAAGCAAATATCCCATATCAAATATGTTTCTCAAAATATATTTCCCAAAAATGTATTTGAAAATTTTAACTCCACAAAATTTAAATTCAAATGTAATTGTCAATAAGATCAGTTTAGCATAAATCAAGGTATATATGCTCGTTCAAGAACTTTGGAATTCCAAGGCATAGTTTTGATATTTGAAGCAAAATATTCCACAATCACATGATCTTCTGAAGCGAAGATTTATTTGCTTCCTTGAGGTTCGATTTGCAAATTTGTAGAGAATATTACCAGACAAAATAATCCTAAAATGGCTTTCTCAAAATATTGAGCCGAGTCATCAAGTGGAACCTGGATAAACAAAAATAAATAATTCTGAGTAATCAAAAGATTCTGTTGATCAAAATAAGGTTGACAATATCAAGAATCATTTGATTTATGTGATAATGCTTTTATCAAAGAACACTTAGATACAAAAATATTTAGGTTCTGTGTTGTCATTAAAATGAAATGTTACAAAAAGGCACATAGCCTCAACATTCAGCATAGTAATACAAGAACTTGGATTCCTGACATTCAAATTTAGAATTGAAGCTTTGCACTTCAATCACAGCAAGAATAGATCAGCAATCCAACCATAAAGATCCTAGCTCAAGCAATCCTAGTACTCTTCATTCTGTTACAAAGTTTTTGAGGTAGTTGTGCAGGTTGCTGAATCTGATAACGACTAACAGATGCTGCACCATTCTTTCCCTTACATTTCTATTCATCTATAGAGGTGCCATGTAAACCGATGAACATTCTGGAAATGAAATAAAATCTTAATTATTCCCCAAATTCTGCTTCTACCTAAGTCTATATACCTGTTTCTGATTTCCTCCTCTCAATCTGTCTCATTTCTTGATTCCCTTCTTCGTTCTTTCTATAAACTTCTCCTTCACTTGTATCATGTAATCAAATGGCAGATCAAGTCAGTTATTTACAAATTGGTTACAAATTTAATCAATTTTCTTTTCTTTGTATTAAATATATTGTCTTTGTACATGGTGCAAAGATATTTAAATTGGTAAAGGCTTTTTTTTCTAAATCATATTTTTAAAATTGAATGCACATTTGTATTCTTATCTTAGAGAATAAAAGGTGGTTCCTCTTCTAATTAAATAAATCATACTATCTATACTATTGACAACCTTGCTATGAGGAAAATGCCATGATTTCCATTGCCTCTTCTATTAAGCCATATTGCCGTGGCTATTTTTTCTTTGCATCTTGTTCTCATTCTCAGATCTAAATTAAAAAAAGTTTCTCATCTCTCTCATTAATTTTTTTTAGGCTATTTGTGGTCAGATATAATGTCCAAATTGATAGAACCAAGTTTTTTTGGATATATCTTTCTTGTTTCAAGCATTGGAAATATACAAACATATGTAATGCATTAACATAATATTTGGTCATTGGGTCTGGTTTTGTAGGTTTGCAGACACCTTTGAAAATTAGGTCTTGCAAAATTATGTATGTAAACCCACAAGGTCTATGGTTTTAGAGTTACTGGCATTTCTGGGTCTTCATACATGGCAGTTGAAGCAGTTTTTTCCCGTGGCTAGTGGGTTTGTCTTGGGAACTGGCAGGTTGGTCGATTTAAGGAGGTATGAAGGGGAGATGGCTTGGTTTGGATTGGGGGTTTTCTGTGGAGCTCTTGGTTTTGGTTTGCTGAAATAATTATGGTGGTGGGTTTGAGTGATTGAGGATCTGCTGGTGGGGGCTTTGATGGCAGCAGATGGGGAACCTCCCAAATACTCCCAATGAAATTGACTACATTGGTCCCAATTTGTAGGTAAATATAATTCAAACTGCTAGCCAACTAGGTAAGTAATTCTAAGCGTAAATAACTCTGAAATCAACTAGGAAACAATTAAAGTGTCTTAATAACATTAATCATAAAATTAGTAAGACTCCTAAAATATGCAAAAACTCAGAAATAATCCTAGAAAAAAATAGATCTTTAAAGCTGTTGAATTAACTCCTAAAGATGTGAACTTCCTTTGTCCTTAATCCCATTAGCCCATTTTTTACTTTTAGTATTATATGTCCCCAGTCCATCCTAGTTTTTTCTCTTTCCTACCTCAGGCTTGTTGCAGTTTGATTGAAAAGAATGCCCTTTTCGTCACGATGTATTTTGAAGAAAGATTCGGAAACACAACCCTTTCAATATTGGAAATCAACTTCTTTTGCCACCTCATTCACTTCAGTATTTTTACTTTTGTTTGTATTTATCTAGCTTAAGCAGAGCAATCATCATCTCCAGGAATGAAAGAGACTTCTCTCCATTGAAGCATGCACTAATTTATTAGGAACTCATGAACCATGCCAACACATATCTGCTTGTCTTATGGAGATTGAGGATTGTTGTTATTGATGCTCTGTGGGATGATATATGCCAGAAGGAAGTGTTTTCACTTGAATGATTCATTGTTGGAGCAACTCTACCATGAGTCCCACCCAATGTGCTGTTAAAAGGTTGCAGTTTTGGAATTCATGGCTTGTGTGGAATTGTTGTGACGACCCGACTTTTTACCACCATCATCAGCCGTCGTCCAATCCAAAATTCTTTCTTTTATATGATTTATGAAAGGATAAATAGGTGGACATAAAAAAATATTCTTTTCTTCATTCAATCCTGAGATGCATTTCATTTATCCCAAAGTGTGATACGAAAATAATAGTAAAATTCATAAACAGCAGAATACAATTTCATGCGTTCTCAAAATATCAAAAGCAAAATAAATAAAGCTCTCAAAGATCTGCTCCGGACAGCTTAGCCATTCAGCT
>JAOVVI020017504.1:0-10596 GCA_028571085.2 Nepenthes alata | reverse complement strand
ATCAAAACATTAGTATAGTGCAGCAACCAACGTTCATGGAACATGATTCTGATTTCTCCTATTCTAACATGATTGTAGTATGAATTTAAAGTATTGAAATGACAATACATGAAAATAACAGTAAGAATTCAACAACAAATGAAGGGGGTAGCAGTGTTCTTTCTTGAATAAATTGGAAACTTAATCTTAACTCATATACACACAACTGGTTCACTCTTCTCGGTTCTATTTTCTCTCTCTATTTTGTTTGATTTTTTCTTCTGTTTTCTCTCGGTTCTCTTTCTTTTTCTCTTCATTTTTTTTAATTTATTTAGTTACTAATCAGCTAAATCAATTTTCAGGCTAAATTTGGTTCTGCCACCTACTAATTTTGCTGTCAAATTTTTGATTATCCTCTCGCTGAATCCGCTCCACTTTAGCTGATCAGTTAGCCTCCTAACTAGCCACTTAGCATTTCATTATTGGATCCTAAACTCAATTCATATTGAGCCTGCATATGTCGTGTATCTTCCTCTATTATGGTGCCAAGTATCCCTAATTACTTTATTGTATTTTGTTTTTAGTAGAGTTTGTGCCGTGTTCCCCCTTCCCTAATTCCCATTTCTTAAAAATTTTCCTTCTTTAGTTAAGTGTAAAATTGGCTAAGTATTGAGTCATGTATTCATTAATCTCCTAATGCCGTGTATCCTTTGTGAAAATTTCTATTAGCTGATTAGTTAGTGAGTAGTGGAGGTTAGCTAAAATTTATCTAAATGTTGGCCGTGTGTATGGACTTTCTCATTACCAAATTTTGGCCAAGTGTTGATGAGTGAGCCATGCCCCTTATTTCTTACTTCACTCAAATTTTCTAAGTATAAATGCTACGGGTCTCCTTTACTAATATAATTCAGCTATAAATTTTTGTTACATTGCTAACCAGATGATATAGTACCTTTTCTACGCAATTGTGTTGGCCACATTTCTAATTTTACCAACCGAACCTAAATCGGTTACAAAACCGAGTCCATCAATTAAATTTTATGCCATTGCGGTATCTTCGACTAAATCTCGAATCTTCAAACTCATAGCATAATTATCAGAATAAATGTACTCATAAAGTTTCAATCCTTACAATTCCACCCTATTAAAAATTTTGTCCTCGAAATTTCAATAAATTACAATTTTAGGGGAATAGATGGGGATATTTATCGCGAATCTCGACTTCACGTTCTCAAGTGGCTTCTTCTTGTGAGTAATTACACCATAAGACCTTGACTAAGAGAATTGTTTTCGTCCGGAGCACCCGATCCCTTCATCCCAAAATCTATATGCTCTTCAACATATGACAAATCTTCCTCAATTGCCAGGGGCTCATCGGCAATAACATGAGTTGGGTCATGCACGTGTTTCTGGAGCATTGATACATGAAATAAATTGTGCACTTCTGTTCAATTCGGTGGCAATGCCAAATGATAAGCCACTTCCCTGACCTTCTCTAAGATTTCAAAAGGACCAATGAATCTTGGTTTCAATTTTTCTTTCAATCCAAATCTAGTCGTCCCCTTTGATGGCAATATTTTTAGAAAAATGTAATCATCAATTGCAAAGTGTAAATCCGATCTTCATTGATCCACATTACTCTTCTACCTGCTTTGAGTTATATTCAACTTTCCATAGATCATTCTAATATTATCGGACGTCTCTTGAATGACTTCCGGACTAAGAAGTTGTCTGTTACTGGTTTCCTCCGAATGAATTGGAGATCGACATTTTCTTCTATATAAGGCTTCAAACGATACCGTCCCAATACTCACCTGGTAACTGTTGTTATAAGCAAATTTTGTCAAAGTTAGATGGTCATCCCAATTACCTTTCATCTCTAGCACCGTAACCCTTGGCATATCCTCCAGAATTTGAATAGCACATTTTGATTGTCCATCTCTTTGGGGATGATATGCTGTACTAAACTTCATATTCATTCCCAATTCTTGATACAAACTCTCCTAAATTTGAAGACGAATCTAGGGTCTTGATTGGACAGAATTGACGCTAGTAGTCCATGATGTCTGACAATCTCATTAATATATAATTGTGGCGACTGATCACAGGAGTATGTCATTCAAATTGGCAAGAAATGTGCTGACTTTGTCAACTGATTAATAATAACCCAGATAGCATCATGATTTCTAGGGGTTATTGGTAATCCCGTCACAAAATCCATGGTGATCTCCTCCGATTTCTAGTTAAGTATAGATAGTGGTTGCAATAAGCCTGATGACTTCTTCCACTCATCCTTTAGTTGTTGGCAAATCAAACACATTCCCACAAAAGCTACACTTTCCTTCTTCATGTTCCTTCACTAGAACGTCATCCTCAGGTTCTGGTACATCTTATTAATTCTAGGATGAATAATATACCTGAAACGATGAGTTTCTTTTAAAATTTCTTCCTTCAGCTCTCTATTATCAGGTACACACATTCTATCTCGGAATCTTAATATTCCATTGGTGCAAATGTTAAAATCAGCCCTAGAATCTCTATTCAAATCTTCGGCAATATTCATGAAGAATGGATCGTTCACTTGCTCCTCTTTAATCTTCTTCAGTATCTCAGGTTGAATCTGAAAATATGCTAACATTATTTGGTTGCCTTGTATATATCACTGGATGTCGCATTTCTTCATACTTTCTAGCCATCTCCTTAATTTGTAGTCTTGCCATGAAACTCGTCTGGCGACTTAGAACATCTACTACGATATTTACTTTTTGGGTTGATACTGAATTTCACAATCATAATATTTTAGAAAATCATAAAAGTATTTGAGACTTTTATAATCTAAGTATACCAAAAATTTTTCTTCATATAAATAATGCCGCCAGATTTTTAATGCAAAAATAACAATAGCCAATTCCAGATCATAGGTCGGATAGTTCCTTTGATGAACTTTCAGCTATCTAGATCCATAGTTAACTACCTTCTCATGTTGCATCAAGACACAGCCTAATCCAGTTTTGGATGCGTCGTAGTAAACCACAAATCCTCTAGACCATTTAGGAATGGTCAAAACTAGAGCGATCGTTAATTGATTTTTCAATTCTTGAAAACTCCGCTCACATTCCTCGGTCCATTCAAATATTTCTTCCTTCTTTATAAGCTAGGTTAAGGGCGTAGTAATCCTAAAAATATTCTCCACAAACTGCCGGTAATATCCTACCATGCCAACGAAGCTTCAAATTTCAGTCATAGTTGTAGGTCGACTCCAGCTAGTGATGGCTTTAACCTTTTTCGGATCAACTGAAATGCCTCCAATAGATATCAAATGACCCAAAAACACCACTTCTTCAAACCAAAATTTTCATTTCTTCAATTTTACGAATAGCTTCTTCTCTCTTGAAGTTTGCAGCACGATTCTCAGATGCACATTATGCTCTTCATAAGTCTTGGAATAAATTAAGATATTATCAAGAAACACAACTACAAACTTATCCAAATAAGGCCATAAAATTTGATTCATAAGATGCATAAATATTACGGGAGCGTTGGTCAGTCCAAATGGCATGACTAGGAATTCATAATGGCCATACATTGTTCGGAAAGCAGTTTTCAGCACATCTTCTTGCTTAACGCGCAGTTGATGACATCCTGATCGAAGATCAATCTTTGAAAATACCCGGGTCCCTTATACCTAATCAAATAGATCATCAATGTGTGGCAATGGATATTGTTCTTGATCGTGATCTTATTTAGCTCACGATAATTAATACATAGTCACAAAGTCTCGTCCTTCTTCACAAATAGAATAGGTGCGCCCCAAGGAGACACACTAGGTTTAATGAAACCCTTCTCTAATAATTTTGACAATTGTGCTTGAGCTCCTATGATTCGGTGGTGCCATTCTATATGGTGCCTTGGAAATAGGATCTGATCCAAGCATGGGCTCAATTTCGAATTCAATTTCTTGGTGTAGTGGTAAACTAGGCAAATCCTCCAGAAAACATCTTCAAAATCAAGCACCACCGATATATCTTTTGCCTACACATCATGGCTTCCAATGGTGCCGGCATAGGTTAGATAAACTTGACATCCACTTTGGATCAGATGTTGAGCATGAAGAGCCAAAATTAGACAGGACATCTTCTGGCTCCTTTCCCCTTGAATGTGAAATGTTTCACATTTTGGAATAATAAAATGAACTTGCTTTTGAAAGCAGTCAATGCTGGCATGGTTATTTATCATCCAATTCATGTCTAATATTGTGTCAAAATTGTCCATCTCAAGAAAAGTCAGATCTATTGTCAATTGAAGTTTATTCACCTGAATTATACATGTCAGGTATATAATGTCTGTCTTTATAGAAGAACCCATAGGTGTTGATACATGTAGAGAAAAATCAAGAATCTTCGGGGATGATTTGAGATGGCATGCAAATTTGGAAGAAACAAAAGAATATGTAGATCTCGAATCAGATAAAATATGTGCTGGAACGTTACAAATAGGAATAATACCTTCCACCATATGACGAGCTATTTCTACCTCCTGGATTGTTACCGCAAAAACTTTGCCCTGAATGACCAGTTTCTTTGTCTCCTATCTAAGAAGAGGGAAACTTTTGATTACATGTCCCTTCTGTCCGCAATTAAAACATGCCCCAATAATTTAAAACGAGGCTTTCTAGAGTGTTTCTTCTCGCAATGTGCTCATACGGGTATAGTTGGTTATGGCTGTGGCACTGGATGCACGACCATGCTGCTTTCCCCCTTGTCAGCGACTTTAGCCTTCTTTGTAGGCCCATCGGTTCCTGATCTTGGTCTTGTTCTTGAGCCTCCTCGATTGAACATCTTCTTAAAAAATGCTTCCTTTTCCAACTCCTTCTCGAATATGAGTGCTCCTTGATCTAGCACTTCTTTATAAGTTCTCAATTTTAGCGTCGACAGTTGTTTCCTAATGTCATCCCGTAATCATTGCTGAAAATTTCTTACTTTTCTTGTTTCTTCCTCCACTAAATAAGAAGTGTAATGTGACAACTTAGTAAATTTGGTATCATACTCCGACACTAAATGATTCCCTTGTCTCAAGCGCATGAACTCTTCTTTATTTTGCTCTCGAAGGCAAGTAGGAAAATACTTCTCCATGAAAACTTTCTCAAACATGCCCCAAGTAATTTCATGCTCAGGCATGTACAAGACTCATTTTTCCATTTCCCACCAGTGATCAGCTTTACCTTTTAGCCGATAAGAAGCAATAGAACTTTATCTTCCTTAGGACATCGTATCACTGAGAATACCTTCTTAAGTCTCCAGATCCAGATGTCTGCTTTTATCAGGTCCAGCTCTCCCATGAACACAAGCACTCATTTGTTGATGAAGTGATCATAAGTCGACGCCCTTGGATTTATTGGTGTGGGAGTTGGGGCTAGGATTTGTGCAAGATTATGTTTCACCATAGTTTCCATCACCTCTGTTATGCATTCCATCAAATTAAAATATTCTGCATCCCTGTCCGGCTGTCCATTAGGTCGAGTGTTTCTTCTGTGTCAAGCCTTTCTCGATTCCTATTGTTTAAGTATTAATAAACATATTAGTGCCTAAAATCACAACTAGAAACAACTATATCAATAGTCCTTAGCATACTATTCCTATACTTCCACATCATAATTGATCAATTTAAGGCATCTCCTAAAAATTTTCTCTGATACTACCTGTCACATCTCATGTTTTTATTTTATTAATTAATTATTATTATCATGTTAATACGTGGTAAATTATCTTAACATATATATGATCTTTAATAATACCACATTATCGGTGGTGCCAATATCGTCCTGCAGAGTATGCTATCAGGTCTTGATCTGAAAAGATGCCTATAAAATCTTAAACTCATCTTATAAAATTTTGTAGAAGCATATAAAAAAACCATAAGCATTTATGGAATCTCTAATATTTACCATAACATATTACATTAATTGAGATACTGATAAAGTTTACAACTTTACATCATCACTTAACCCAAAACTAAATACATCATTACTAAATACAATATAATATCTATCTAAATTTCTACTCTTGCTCATTGGACATGAACTCCTGCATAGCAACTAGAGGATAAGAAAAATAGTAAGAGAGTGAGCCAAGTGCTCAACAAGATAAATTCATCGAGGATATTAATATTTTTAGATGAAGCCAGAAGTCATCTTTTTTTCCCGTGGTGCTAGGGACAATTCCTTAATTTTTACTACAATATTCTAAGGCATACCAAAAAATACTACCATCTGAAATAAATCATTGGTTCGATTTTTTTGCTTCTTAAAATTCTTAGTGGAAGCTTCTTATACTTATCCTTGATTCTTTTTTTTTATTTTCTCATCTTAGAGAAAATAATTAATTTTATGGTATCATATAAGCTTCCACTCATGCATAAACTTGAATAAAACCACAACAATGAATAGCATAAAAATAAAGTTATATAAATTTTTATATGTGCTAGACAAATTTTTAAGCAATATATTATTCGGTTTTTGATTTATCAATTCAATGATTGACTGGTTCATTAATATTTTACTTATCTTGTTCACCCTTCTGGTTTAATCATTAACCGAACCGGTTCAGCCATCAACCAGTTCATCAACTGGTTCACTATTCCATGATTTCTACTTTTTTTAGGAAGCCGGTTTATCATATTAACCGATTCACCCTATGTGTAAATTAAATGGCCGGTTCATCATTCTATGGAACATATATATAAGCCAGTTCATTCCTTTGATTATACACTGAATTCTCATCTGGTTTGCTGAAACCAGTTCACTACCACTTTCAACAGCCGGTTGTCATAATAGTTAACTGGTTCACATGATATCTAGTTAGTTTACTGTCTTAACATACTATATATGATTGGTTCATTAATTATTATCCAGCCGGTTCACATACATTTGATAGAATTGCCAAACTGGTACAGCAGTCGGTTCATGTACAACATCCGATTTTGGCACCGGTTCAGTGGCCGGTCCACTATATAAAATTTTTCATATTGTATTTCTAGAATTAGCACATAATTTTGGACTTGTTCATGTAAAATTTTTAAATTTATTTTTACTCAGTTCAAAGTTATACACTAATTTTTGATACTAAAATCTTCTTCTGATTGGTTCAGTGACACATAATTTTCCCTTGGGCTAAACCGGTCATATTTTCAAAAGGGATTTCAGCACCAACTTTATGACATATTAGCCGGTTCATTAAAGTTTTAAAATTAATCTTTATAGGGCTTGAATCGGTCAACATTCTAGAGAAAACATCAACATTAGCGACTTACTATTTTCAATGGGTTCAGGATACAGTCTGATTTTATCTCCATTGAATTGATCGATTTTATGAGGAATAATTTTACTACAAAAATATGGTGACTTAGCCAACTTCACAAAGTATCTACATTAAAAAATTCATGGATAAATTGACCAAATATAGTATGTAAAAATCAAAACATTAGTATAGTGCAGCAATCGACTTTCATGGAACATGATTCTGATTTCGCCATTATAGCATGATTGCATCATGAATTTAAAGTATTGGAATGACTATACATGAAGATAACAACAACAATTTAACAATAAATAAAGGGGGTAGTAGTGTTCTTTCCTGAATAAATTGGAAACTTAATCTTGATTCCTATACACACAACCAGTTTACTCTTCTCGGTTCTATTTTATCTCTCTATTTTGTCTAATTTTTTCTTCTATTTTCTCCCAGTTCTCTTCATTTTTCTCTTCTTTTTTGCTTAATTTATTTAGTTACTAATTAGCTGAGTCAATATCCAGGCTAATGTTTTTGCTGTCAAATTTTTAGTTATTCTCTTGTTGAATCAGCTGCACTTTGGTTGATCAGTTAGCCTCCTAGCTAGACACTTAGCATTACATTATTGGAGCCTAAACTCTATTCATATTGAGTCTCTATATGCTGTGTATCTTCCTCTATTATGGTGCCAAGCATCCCTAATTAGTTTATGGTATTTTGTTTTTAGTAGAGTTAGTGGCGTGTTCCACCTTCCCTAATTCCCATTTCCTAAAATTTTTCCCTCTTTAGCTAAGTGTAAAATTGGCTAAGTATTGAGTCAAATATTCATTAGTCTCTTAATGCCGTGTGTCCCTTGTGAAAATTTCCATTAGCTGATTAGATAGTCAGTAGTGGAGGTTAGCTAAAATTTATCTAAATGTTAGCAGTGTGTATGTATTTTCTCATTACCAAATTTTGGCTAAGCATTGATGAGTGAGCCGTGCCCCTTATTTCTTACTTCACTCAAATTTTCTAAGTATAAATGTTGTAGTTGGGTCCCCTTTCCTACTGTAATTCAGCTATAAATTTTTGTTACACTGCTAGCCAGGTGATATGGACAGCTTTCAGGTTGCTCTCATGTTCGCCATAGTACTAATTTTACTCACTGAACTTAAATTAGTTACAAAATCGGGTCCATCGATTAAATTTTATACTATTGTAATATCTTAGACTAGATTTAGAATCTTTGAGCTCTTAGCATAATTATTGGAATAAATGTTTTCATAAAGTTTTAATCCTTACAAAACCCTTAACTCTTAAACAGTTAATATTGAACCCCAAATCCTAATCCTCGGCCCCTAAGCATTAAGACATGAAGCAAGAGCCTTGAATACTAAGTCTCATGCCATAAGCCATAAGCTATAAGCCCTAAGACCCAATCACTTTGCCATAATTCGTAACCCAATTCCCAAAGTCCTAATCCTTAAGCACTAATCCTTATGCCATAATCCTTAAGACATAAGTCCTAAGCTCTAAGCTCTATGTTGTAAGCCCAAAGTCCTAAGTCCCAAAACTTGAAAAAAAGACCCTAAGCCGTGAACACTAACCACTAACTCCTATCCTAAAACCCTAAACCCTCAACTCAAAATAACAAACATAAAACCCTTAATACTGAACCCAGAATGCAGAACGCTAGACCCTAAACCTTTAACTATAAACCAAAAACTCCAAACCCAAACCCTAAACCACAAAATACATACCCTATAACTCAAACGACAAACCGCAGATCCTGAACCCTTTACCCTTAACTTTAAACCTTAAAACTTTAACCTTGAACAAAGAACAATAAACCTAGAACTCTAAACACTGAACCCTTATCCTAATGCTCTAAACCATAAGCCTTAAACCCTAAATCTTGAACTTTGAGTCCTAAAACCTAAACCATAAAACTAGAACCTTAAATGCTACCATTGTGAGGTTCCGGGTTTAAGGGTATGGTTGTTAAGGGGGTAATTGTCGTATTGGTAATTAATAATAGACCTACTGAACGATGAGGGGATGTGTATCTGGTGAAAAATTAGAAAATAATTTGGAATTTCTTCTGCTGAGGTGCGGGGCCAGCAGCTCGCGCCCGCTGGCCGCTCGAGCTCTGCTCGAGCGGAAATTCCAGTGTTGCGCCCGCCTGATGCTCGCTCGAGCTGCGCTTGAGCGGTGGCGCAATATAAAGTCGCGCCCTGCCTTCTCCTCTTCATTTTTCTCACGGCCCTAGGGTTTTTAGAGTGAGAGGGAGGGGCGATCCTAGAGAGAGAAAAGGGGAGAACGAGGGCCGGGAGTCCAAATCTGTCCGAGAGCCAGTTATTAAAGTGAAAGTACGCATCGAGGCAAGTGTTCTCATACTCACTTTTTGTTATCTTATGATTTTTACTCGTTCTCCATCGCGTATTATCATTCCGATACCCACCCAAAATGTGAAAAAGGTGTATCCCATGAATAATGTTCAACAAATATGTAGTTATTTGTCCGAATCGTGTCCGATTCACTCAGTTTGGTTTCACCAAAACGCTAACCAATGAAATCAGGGATTTTCTGTTTCCCTTCCGTGTATCATCAAATTGACCTCAAAATGTGAATCCCCACGTCCCAATGATGTACATATGTCGGCCGCGGGTTTGATTTCGCATGTCTCAACCCGTTTGCGGCGTCTGAGCCCTCTAAATGGGCATTGATACTGTTCACCCGAGACCCAAGGGGAAATTGCATGCTTTTACCTTCGTAAAATGTTGAAGTGAGTCTAGAATATAAATTCTCGCATCCCAATTGTATGTATATATCGACCAGATGTCTGATTCCGCAAGAATTAACCCGTTCGCGGCATCCAGGAGCATTAAAAGTCCCCCGTTACTGTTCATCCAAAAATGAATGAAAAGTTGCATGCTTCCATCATCGTGTTATGTTAAATAGAGTTCAAATATAAAAAATCGTGTACCAATTGTGTGTACGTATCCACCGAACGTCCGATCTCACAAGAATCGAACACTTCATGGCGTCCAGATGTTCAAAAAGAAACCTGACACTGTTCACCCAAAGTGAAATGAGAAATGTACATGTTATGCCCTCGTTAATTGTTATGGAAGTAATGTTTAATTGTTTGAATGTAAATGTAAGCTCCAAAATGTGTATCCATGTGCCAGAAGCAAGGGAATGAGTCCCGGAGGTTTCTAAATGATATTTGATCATCAGAGGTAAGAAATATAATCTCCATTGTGAACTTAGAATGATTTGTTGTGAATAAAAAAATTGAGTCCCACAGAAAGTTGTGAACCGAGCAAGTGAATAGAAGGGAATCCACATT
>JAOVVI020017503.1:0-10596 GCA_028571085.2 Nepenthes alata | reverse complement strand
ACACTTTCATATTAGTAGGTTATGAATACTTACAGTAAATGGACGGGAGATTTATGTTAAGTTTGTAATTGCAATTTTGAGAATAATTGGATTCATGTATTGTATTGAATATATATATATATATATATATATATATATATATTATATTCCATAGTTGGAATCTTGGGTCGGAGAACGAAATATATGTCATGTACTAATTTTCACAGTTATATAATTTTTGGTATCTGGTTAGATTTTTTTTTTTATAGAGATTTATTGATTCAGTAGGTACAACATTATTTTAAGGCTAGACAAAATCAATTTGGTCAATCACATAAATACAACAATTTATATATAATTATGTTGTTTTGCTATTAGTGTGAAATGTCTAGCCCGATTTTAGGATATTAGATCATGATTAATTATGGACAATTCTTTCATATTGATGCCATTACTTTTGCCTACTCGGGCCGAGGTCTTAACACTCAGCTCAACTCAACTCATATGTACCCATATGTAGCTGGAGGCTCAAGACTCCCCTACCATGGTACAAGATACTATTCACATTTTTTATCACCTTGCCCATACATTATTTGGTTTTGGTGTGAAATATTATTTTGTATCAATGCGTTTTGTGCCGCACTTGGAGGCTACTCCGAGGTTATTCAACTTCATACTAGTAGTATCCACTCTGATCGACGAGATAGTTATGATAGATATCGTTTATGCAAACTATAATGCTTGAGTAGGAGATCACTATTTACCTGTGGATCTAATCCAACTTGATATGTTGGAGTTCGATGTTTTTCTTGATATAGACTGTTTGTAAATTGTCATACCAGTATTGATTGTGCTGAAAAGATTGTGTGTTCCACTATACCCAAACGTTCACCTTTTGAATTTCGATGTGTTGGTGGTAAGGGTCCTCTCCCAATTGTGTCAGCATTGCATGACAAACATTTGTTTAGACTAGCTGCAGAGGATTCTTAACATGCATGTTAGCATTTAAGATAAAGAGTCCAACTCAAAGATATCCCAGTGAAACAAGAGTTTACTGATGTATTTTTTAACGAGCTGTCGGGACTTGCACAAGAGATATATAGACTTCACCATTGAGCTAGCTCCAAAGACTGCTCTAATTTCTAAGACCCCTTATCACACGGCACTAGTGTAGCTAAAGGAGTTGAAGAGTCAATTATAAGAGCTGCTTGACTTGAGATTTATAAGCCAAGTACCTCACTTTGCGTAGCCTCAATCATATTCATCAAGAATAAGGACTCCTCCGTAAGATTATGCATCGATTATAGGGAATTGAGCAAAATAACGATTACAAACAAATATCCACTCCTAAGAATTGATAATCTATTCAACCAGCTGCAATGGGTGACCATATTTTCTAAGGTTCATATGTGGATTAAAAAAGCAGATATTGTTAAGACTACCTTCATATCGAGGTATCGAGACTATTAGTTCGTGGTAATGTCTTTCGGATTAACGAATACAAAAGCAACTTGTATAGACATGATAAACCGAGTGTTCAAGCCTTTCTAGAATAATTTGTTGTGGTCTTCATCCATGACATTCTAGTATATTCAAAGGATGGTATCAAGCACAAGGAGCATATTTGGACAGTATTGGAGACATTGAGGTTACATTCCTTGGCCATTCAAGAAGCATAAATTCTAGCTCAAAGAGGTTGCATTCATTGGCCATAGAATATTCAGAGTTAGAGTATCAATAGATCTAGCAAAGATCAATGCCACGATTGATTGGGTGAAAACAACTTTACTAATGAAGAAACGAAGTTTCCTTGGATTAGTGGGTTATTACCACATATTCGTAGAAAAGTTTTCCAGCATCATGATACCATTGACTAAATTAACATCAAAAGGATTATAAGTTCATTTGGTCGAACGAATGTGAGGTGAGTTTTCATGAGCTAAAGTACAGATTGACTTCGGCACATGTCTTTACTATTCTTGATAGGTTGGGTGGATATGAAGAGTATTGCGACATATCATTGAGAAAATTGGGTTGCATACTTATGTCACATAGTAAGGCAATAACATATAGGTCTAAGGAATTGAAGGCCTATGAGACCAAACACCCAATATTGAGCTCGTGACTATTATTTTTGCCTTAAAAATTTGACAACATTATTTGTACAAAAAGGCATTCATGATATACATAGATCATATAAGGCTCACGTATCTATTCTCACAAAAGAATATTAACATATGACAAAGGACATGGTTGGACCTTTCAAATAATTATGACTATAATATTCAATACAAGTCGAGGAAAACTAATCTCATGGCTGATACACTATGTAGGAAATCTGTGAGACTTATTGCCTATTTAATGATGCGAGAGTGGCGTATGCTGAAGGACATGGAGGACTATCGACTATAGCTACACCAAAGCGAATCTTGAGGGATTGTGTTATACCCCAGGTTCAGCAAAATTCATCAACCAAATCAAGGAAGTACAACAAGAGAATCCCTTGCTTGTATTGATTCGGGGAGACTTAGGTAGTGAGGCATGAGCAAGTTTTCAAGCTAGAGATGACAATATATTGAGACATCATGATTGGTTATGTGTCTATGATGTCAAGGACCTACGAAGGAAAATTCTTAGAGAAGCACACCGTTCCAAGACACGATACAATTGGACACTACCAAAATATACCAAGACTTAAAGAAGATATTTTAGTGAAGTGGACTAAAGAAAGATGTTCCAAACCACATCTCACAATGTTTAATTTGCTAGCAAGTCAAAGCAAAGCATTAACAACTAGCAGGGAAACTAAAGTCCATGCCAATTCCAAGTTAAAAGTGGGAACATAACACCACGGACTTTGTTTTCAGACTTCCAGAGAAGGCACAAGGGCATGACGTTATCTAAGTGATCATTGACAAATTGACAAAGGTGGCACACTTTTTGACTGTTAGGGTTATTTTTTTTGCTTGATCAACTAGCCAAGTTGTACAAAAGTGAGATCGTGAGATTGTACAGGATATCAATCACTATCATTTTAAATAAAGACTCTTTGTTTATATTGCAGTTTTGGTGAAGTTTATACCAAGAGTTGGACACATAACTAAGATTCTATATAGCATTCCATCCTCAAAAAGACAGACAATCTGAACAAATAATATAAACTTTGAAAAATATGTTGCGACTGTTAGTACTAGACGTTGGAGCAAGTTGGGATTCACATCTATCTTTTGCTCAATTTGCATATAGAAATAGCCATCAGGGAAGCATCAATATGGCTATATATGAGGCACTCTATTAAAGGAAATGTAGGTCACTAGTTAGCTGAAAGGATGTGAGAGATTGTGAATTATGGGACTTGATGTGGTTCAGGAGAGTACCTATAATACCCAGCTATTTTCACTCAAGTTTATTTGACTTTTGACTGGAGAAATCAATAATGATAGTAATTAGTAAGCTATTAATTATAAACAAGTATAAACTAAATTTTAAGCCAGTCTCATAAAATTTGTAAAATCTTCGAATATGTATCTTAGTAATTATCCTATTAACAATCAATAATTAGTTTTGTACCTTAAAATAATAATTAGAATTTAATATGATATCAGCATAAGCTTTGGGTGTGATTAATAAAATAAAATCTAACTAAATAGAGAATTAAATATAAACCAATCATAGTTGATGGGTCCAGCTAAAATGGGCTCAATGAAACCAAGCCCACAATCCAACATCATTCTTTGAAAGTGAAAAGTCCCACACTACTTTTATAAGAAGAGTATATATGAGGAGCACACTATAAAACCTGGTTTCCTCAAACTTAGAAGGACAAACTCAAAGAAGCTCAATAAGCTCCAATGGGCTCTACAAAAACTCCATATGGCTCGGTATTTCTATGAATGGGGCTTTCCATCTAGTTGGGGGCTGCTCTTTTTCCAAGAGGTCTACCCTCCATTGAGAAGTTGACCTCCACTCGGAAGCCTCACATCCAAAGGCTCTCAGCCCTCCTCCTTCCAGAAGGCATGGAGGTCCTCAGCCCTTTGCGATGAGGCCCTCAGCCTTCCAACCATGAAATCTTCAGCCTCAACCTGGAGGTCCTCAACCTTCCAACCGCCCTCAGCCTTCCAACTACGGGGTCCTCAGCCTTCCGTCTAGAGGCTTTTAGCCCTCTGCCAGTCAGGAGGCTCTCGCCTGGAGGCTCTCAGCCCTCCTCTTTTAAGGAGGTATGGAGGTCCTCAGCCTCAACCTAGGGGCCCTCAGCCTTCCAGCAATGAGGCCTTCAACCTTCCAGCCTGGAGGCCCTCAATCCTCCAACTAGGAGGGCCTTAGCCTCATCGCGGAGGTCCTCAACCCTCCAGCTAGGAGGCCCTCAACCTCGGCCTAGAGGTCCTCAACCCTCCAATGAAGAGGTCATCAGCCATCCAATTAGGAGGCCCTCAGCCCTCCAGCGATGAGGCCCTCCTCCTTCCAACCTTTCGTCCACAAGGCCCTCGACCTTCCAGCCTGGAGGTCCTCAACCTCAGCCTGGAAGTCATCAGCCTTTCAGCCTGGAGGCCCTCAGCTGTCCTCCTTCCAGGAGGACCTCAGCCATCCTCCTTCCATGAGGCATGGAGATCCTCAGTCCTCCTCCCAAGAGGTCCTCAACCCTCCTCCTTCCAAGAGGCATGGAGATCCCTAACTAGGAGATCCTCAACCCTCCTCTTTCCAGGAGGCATAAAGGTTTTCAGCCTTCCTTCCAAGAGGCCTTAAGCCCTCCTCCTTCCAGGAGGCACGGAGGCCCTCAGCCCTCATCCTTCCAGCCTGGAGTTACTCGGCCCTCTTCCTCAAATGAGTTCAATCGGGCGTATCCTCAGAACTCAATCTTTCAAATAGTGAGCTGCCCCTCAGTCAAGTGCATCACGAAGCTCAGTCTTCCAAATACATTCCACTCACACTACCCTTATTCCCGCATCTTAAGCATGCCTTTCTTCATTTATTAAGGAAGACATCTCACTTAAGCATCAGAGTGACGACGGAGGGATAACCTCTCGCCGTCCTTTGATTTCTTATTTGTAATTTGTATTATTCAAGTTTTAGGTTATCAACGATAGAGATCGAACCCGATCCAAATTGACCTGCAACTGAAGATTGGAAGGCTCCCAAATCCGTACAACAACCAGTAATCCAGGATACAACGTTGGCGTCGTCTGTAGGAACGATAAAAAAGTCTTTCCATCTCCCAACAACGAAACAAACACAGTCTATACCCGTATTCTAGCCAGCATCAATCGAAGACATCACCTCCCATGGCAACGACCCCTCAAAAATTAGTTCAGTCTCAAGTTACAAAGTCAAAGGCAAAAGGCTCCGCAAAGGAGATCCGGCAACTGTTATGAATGTGGAGGAGTGGGACATTTTGCTCGTTACTGTCCCAATGTTCAAACGAATGAATGCTGTTGGTGATAGGGTAGCCATGCCTGGGGGCTCCATCCTCTAACTCCGAGAGGGTCGAAGAAGATCAACATCTCATGTGCGACCTGCTACATCAGCCAGAGTTGATGTCACCAGTGGCGATGACCCCCCCAACGGGTAGCCATGCGGATGGACAATCGGCCCCAAGCATGCAGATACTCATTGTCCAGCCAAGCATTGCGCCAGTCCGGGTCGTCAAAGGTAGTATCAGTCGACGGCGTGACTCGAGTCGTTGGTCAGTAGGCCATCCATCCTGGCAGCAATATGCTGCCAAGCCAATCTAAGGCAAGAGACCACATTCCACAGAGCATAGGGGCCACAGGCCGAAGGAGCCTACCAGAGCGCCCCGACGACCCTCCGAGATGGTACGTGCAAACCATGCGCCCTAAGAGACGGGCAGGACCTAAGGCCATAGCACATCGTCTACCGCCAAACACCTGCGACGATTCTACGCCGAATCCAGGTAAGTCTTACATGCATCATACTGCTTGCTTGAGTCACATTTCCGTTACTAGATAGTATTATTATTTGTTTATATGTATGATTACATAATACTACATATAAATCATGCAACTTAGGCTGCCCCTAAGTCAAGTGAAAGCGACCATTTTACTTGCTCTAAAACGCGCTTGTGTTCGAGCAGCCCAAGAGGTCGAATTTAAAACTTGACTATGTCTGAACGGCCCAAAAGGTCGAACTTAAAACTCAGTTATATCCGAATAGCCCAGGAGATCAAAATTAAAATTCGACTATGTCCGAGTAACCCAAGAGGCCGAACTCAAAACTTAGCCACGATGCCAAGTAACTCTAGAGTTTGGACTTAAAACTTTAGAGGTTTTTTAGCATGCGTGTGGTGACCTCCTCCTGAAGGAGAGAGCACCATCGGTCAACGACAATTGGTGGACTAGGACCAAACGCATGAAAGCTACGATGTCTTCCAAAAGGACCGAGCATTGATAGTACAAGCAGGCGACGACGGCCTAGGCTAGGAAAGGTCCGGTAACAATAGCCTCAAAGTTTAACTGGCAACTACATCTTCTCGGTGCTACGACCTCCTCCTGGCAAGAGCAAGTGTGACCAACCAGATGTGTTCATCAAGGTAAGAAGGCTCAGACGACTACTGCGTCTTCTCAGGGCCACGACTTTCCTTTACGGGAATAATCAGATTCTGACACAAGTCATCCTCAGTAGCCCTAACGCTCCACTGAGAAGCAAAGAAGCAACCCCGAAGAAGGAGTCAATGAAATCAGGATCCCAACCTTGGTCATGGTCATGGTGTTGACCCATTTACTCGACCCAAGAGCCAAGGGGTCCCCAACTCCAGCAACTGAGCTTAGAGCTCCTCACTCCCAGTCCCATTGGCTAACTCGCCAACAGAAATGCCCGACGAGAAGGACCCTTCCAAGGAATGCAAGGTATATCCTATTGCCACAGCTAGAACGATCAGCTACCTTAAGGTAAGTCGCATCCTAACCTCTTGAAGCGCATCCTTACAACGAGAAGATCTGATCTCGAGCATGAGATCTTCCCTCTACGTGCTCCTAGACCTTGCCTGAGACTCGGATGGCCAATGGGTACGGTCAACCAAAATTTTTGTCTCTGCATTCCTCTTCGGATTTAAGCACATTGGTTGGCAAAACGGGTCAACCATATTTCTAGCTCCGTTCCGCTCTCTGGATCAAGCGATGCGATCAACCAAAATGGTCAACTATCAATCCGATTCCATCCTCTCTCTCCAAAGTCAAGCGTTCCGGTTAATTAATCCAGGTCAGACTCAATGGGACAACACGACCAGTCTCATCCCATCATAAACATGCCGAAAATTAAAAATTCGGACCACCGGTATGGGGGCCTAGCTACAATGGGCTTAGCTACAATGGGTCCAATGAGACTAGGCCCACAATCCAACATCATTCTTTGAAAGTGAAGGGGCCCACAATCCAACATAATTCTTTGAAAGTAAAGGGTCCCACATTACTTTTGCAAGAAGAATACATATAATGAACATACTATAAAGTCAGGCTCCCTCAAGTTTGGAAGGACAAGCTCAAAGAAACTCAACAAGCTCCAATGGACTCTACAAAAGCTCCATATGGCTCGGTATTTCTAGGAATGGGGCTTTCCTTCCAATCGGGGGCTGCTCTCCTTCCAGGAGGCCTACCCTCCATTGATGAGTCAGTCTCCACTCGAAAGCCTCACGTCCAAAGGCTCTTAGCCCTCCACCAGTCAGGAGGCTCTCGCCCCGGAGGCTCTCAGCCCTCCTCCTTCCAAGAGGCATGGAGGTCCTCAACCCTCCAGTGATGAGGCCCTCAACCTTCCAACCATGAGGTTCTCAGCCTTAACCTGGAGGTTCTCAACCTTCCAGTTAGGAGGCCGTCAGCCTTCCGTCTGGAGGCTCTTAGCTCTCTGTCAGTCAGGAGGCCCTCGCCCAAAGGCTCTCAGCCCTCCTTCTAGGAGGCATGGAGGTCCTCAGTTTCAGTCTGGAGGTCCTCAGCCCTTCAGCGAGGAGGTCCTCAGCCTCAGCCTAGAGGTCCTTAGCCTTCTAGCCATGAAGTCCTCAGCCTTCCAATCTGGAGGCCCTCGACCTCAGCCTGGAGGCCCTCATCCCTCCAGCTAGGAGGCCTATAGCCTCAGCCTAGAAGTCCTCAACCTTTCAACCTGGAGGTCCTCGGCCTCGACCTGGAGGTCCTCAACCCTCCAGCAAGGAAGCCCTCAGCCTTCTAACAAAGAGGTCCTCAACCCTCCAGCGAGGAGGCCCCCAACCCTCCAGTAATAAGGCCCTCAACCTTCTGGCTAGGAGGCCCTCCTCCTTCCAGTCTTCTGTCCATGAGGCTCTCAGCGTTCCAACCTAGAGGCCCTCAACCTCAGCCTAGAGCTCCTCAGCCTCAGCCTGGAGGTCCTCAGCCTTCCAGCCTAGAGCCCCTCCTCTTTTCGGCCTAGAGTCCCTTAGCCTTCTGGTCTAGAGGCCCTTAACATCAGCCTGAAGGCTCTCAGCCTTCCGTTCAAGAGGCCCTTAGCTGTCCGTCTAGGAGGCCCTTAGCTCTCCAACCAAGAGGCCCTCAGCCGTCTTCATTCCAAGAGGTATAGAGGTCCTCAACCCTCCTCCTTCCAACATAGAGGTCCTCAACTAGGAGGTCCTCAGCCCTCCTCATTCCAAGAAGCACAGAAGCCCTCAACCCTCCTCCTTCCAGCCTGGAGTACCTCAGCCCTCTTCCTCCAATGAGCTCAGCCGAGCGTACCATAGAGCTCAGTCTTTCAAATACATCCCACTCATACTCCCCTCATTCTCGCATCTTAAGCATGCTTTTTTTCTTTTATTATGGAAAATATCTGACTTGAGCGTCGGAGTGGCAACGGTAGGATAACCTCCTTCCGCCCTCTGACCTCTTATTTGTAGTTTGTATTATACAAGTTCTAGATTATCAACGACAGAAATTGAATCCGATCCAAATCGACCCGCAACGAAAGATTGGAAGGCTCCCTAATCCGTACAATAATTGGAAACCCAGAATGCAACAATAGTTATAGTGTGAACGTCCTAACTTGCCTCAATCCATCAATTTGGGTGCCTTCACTTATACATCCACACATAGTGATCTTATTCTATAATTAATCTAATTAATAAATAAAAGTGAGAAATTAATTGGAATGAATTAAGTGTGGTTCTTGATTCATCCCCTGGCTATCTTTCTTTTAAGTGTTTTCACATCATCACATATTCCTTTATTTAAGTGATGGCTTCCTTGGTTTATGATTGCTGCCACGTCAAGCTCTAAGTATTAGAGGGACAAAGAAAATTGCAAGTTATAGAGAGAGAGAGAAGAGCAACTATCTTAGCTTTCTTGTTTGCTTTGAACCGATCCTTTGGAAGTGGTTCTAAAACTTATTCACAGAATAGCAATAGTGATTATTTGTATTTATTAATCCACTAATTCGTACATCTTGAGATAAGTAAAGTTTCTTAATTTTTCTCATTATTATTTAATGTAAGTGAAATCTCTGTCATTATTAGACAATCTATTTTCTTGGTACTTGTTAATCAAAATTTATGATATTCTCCTTATTTTTTATTAATCTAATTATGAATTAATGTAATAGGTAATGTATAAGAATTTTATGCTTAATTTCATGGTCAACTTTCAATATTTTTATGTGTGATATTCGGACACCACATGATTATTTAGTCATCATTTTGAATGATATTTGAATGCCAATGTGTGCATGATCAATTGGAATATTTCATATATGTACCATATAAATCTGCTTCATATGCATGATGTAGGGTTGTTTCCATATGATCTTAGTGTAAAAAGCTATTTTATGTTTAATATATTACTTGTAGGGTATAAATCGATGTGTTTATGATCTATATACTTGGTGTTCGATCGGCGCGACCTAGGATAGTTATTTTGGAGCTATGCCGAGAGTGTAAGACAATAGTGGTCCAGTAAGGTTACACGTGCCAAGTATTTAGTGTACTTGGAGAGTCATTTTTCTTATTCTCGATTGTTAGTTACCTTTCTTTATGTGACGCTTGCATATGTGAGTACTTTTTTGGATATCTATAATTAAGGCAGAGGAAATTATATAAAAACATTATGGTTTCAAAGAATATAAAACTTATGAAATCTTAATATAATTTATAATTATCCGACACTAATTTTTACTACATAATGGGTTGAGATATATATTTGTTGAGGGATATCAAGTCGAGGGGTGTTAGGCATAACATATAAATTGAGATTGAGTATTATGGTCCCCCTTTCAGGGTTGGCTCATAGTTAAACCATGGGAAGATGACAGAAATATTATTTGACAAAATTGAGTTCGATACTTGTGCACCACGAGTGGTAAGTATTATGAGATCATAAAATTATCCACTTATCAAATTTACAAGTATCGACACATTGTGAATGTTACTCAACCATTAGTAGCGAGCGTGTAAACGTTAATTCACAATGACAAAATAAATTTCAAAAAAGATATCATAATATCTTATATGGTTGCTACTTGTATTAAAATAGGTTCAAATGAACATATTTCCTTGTTTATATATGGATTTAGAGGAATCCCAGTTAGGTTCATGATTTTGATTTCGACGAAAACTTTGACACTTGTCCTAATGTGTCATTGTGGCATTAAGTTTCAGATAGATGATTATTAATTAATATT
>JAOVVI020017502.1:0-10596 GCA_028571085.2 Nepenthes alata | reverse complement strand
TAAAGAGGATATAGTTTTTCGATGAATAAAAATTGACAGTGTGGATTGTATAATAAAAAATAAAGATAGTATTTTAATATTTTTAAAATATTAACATTTATTAAATATTTAACATGATGTTAGAAAAAAAATATTAAAGAATTTAGATTTTATTAAAAAAAAATTAATATTATTCCTATTGTATTTCTTTTTATCCAATGGATAGGAGAAAAATATGGGGACTTCACCCATCACCCATTCATTCTATAAACTAATAAAGAAGGGAAGGCCCAACTCATCTGACTGAAGCTCCCATAACGTAAACTGCGATAGTCAGATAACATAATCATACGTACTACTGCATTGTAAATCGGCCATTTCATGTTGAGATTTAAGCGATTTTAATCTAGATTACGGCTGAGTAGCTTTGTTGTTGTGCCAAGGCTAACCTTTAATTTCATTCATGCTAAAATAACTACTAGCACTCAAAAATTAGCATTGATTTTACAAAAGCTACCAGTTAAAGCTCCTCTAACATAGTTAAAATTAACTTTATAAACACCTTGACTTCTTATGACGAATTTCTAAGGATAAGATGGGAGAGCAACCCAGTAAGGTGGTGAAATTGGGTTGTACTCGTCCATGTTGAAGAGGTAGTGGCACTCAGCTGATCCATTCTGTTGCTGCGGTGGCGGCGGAGGCGGAGGCGGAGGCGGAGGCGGCTTCTGGGGGCTCGTGCAGCGTCCCTTGCTAGAGCTGTGCATGGCGGCTGATGTGCTCCCCACCGTTTCTTCGCCGGAGATTTCTGTGTAACCAGCTGAGACTTGCTTCCCTGTGGCTTGGTCCACGAGCATAGCTTTCAATTTTAACACCTGCTCAATCAAATATTCAAAAATAAGGCAATTAAGATCAACTTATATATATATATATATATACAAACAATAGCAGTTTTGAATTACAAAGAAGTTTTGAGGGGAGGACATTAATTTGTAAAATAATGACTACAAAGGTCCAAGGATGAAACCACAATTGGGAGGACAAAAATGATAAACCAAGGATGGAATAGAAAAAATAAAACAAAAGTAGTACACCTTTTTAGAGGTAGACCTATTGAATGGATAAAGTTAGAATGAACAACTCTCAAAATAACGAATTAAACTGGAGACTTAATACAAGAAACTGGATAAAGCTGAATATTAGTTGCGTAGGTATTTCTCAAAACAATATATCCACATATTTATGGGGTGTTATATCAATTATGTTTTATATTGAATAAATGTATGCCTACTTTTATAATATGTATCATAATTATAAGATTATAAATTGCTGTTATGTGCCCTAACTATTAAGTTTTAAGAAATATTTTATCAATCTTAAACGAATAAAAAAATATATCAAAAGTTTAAGCTTGTCAATATTACTTACAAACTTAATTTTCTTTTTACTTAAAACGTTTAGCAAATGTATGCCGAACTAATTATGATGCATCCTCCTATTGCTATTTTCTTGTTGTGTAGCTGTTAAGATTACAGTACAACAAAGCAGCAAGAATAAAACACATGAACCAAGTGACAGGTGTGGCAATAAAAATAAAGATCGAGAGGGAAAATCACAAAGGCATACCACCCATGAATGCCAACATATGACCATAGAAAAAAATATATTCTAAGATTTGTAATTTATGAAAGAGTTTAGTTCTGAACTTCTGTTTTATTTAATGATATTCTGAACTAATATACTCGTCCCAACTTTGTAACATTTAAATTTCAAGCAAAATGCACCACATTTTGAGTTGGATAATAGCATGTAGTTATGCCGAAATACTCCAACGTAGTCAAAAAAATTGAAGTGAATCACAAGTGAAGTTAGCTATTTTGAGACTTTTTTTAATAGTAAATGCATATCACAAGATATCAAAATGATGAATTTAAGAGGATATTCTTTACACTGAATAAGATTGGTATGAAATAAATGTTAAGAATAGAATAAAGTTGAGAATAAAGTTAGGAAAAAAAAAAAAGTAACAAGTTTGATATTTTCCCTTATCAATAGTGAATCATAAAGCTTGCCACATGGTTAACCCATATGACTGTAGTTTGGGAAATTATACTCTTACTGCCCAAGGGAGGTTCAGAAATTGGCCAAAAAATCATCATATAAAAAATAGAGATATATATCTGTATCTAAATCAAAAAGAAGTAATTGATGTATATATATATATTTTTTTATTTATTTAAGATAAATTATACACACAAAGATACAATTGACCATTATAAAAAGGAAATGTTAAGAAAAATCAAGATGAAACTAGAACATAAAAATACTGAAGAGCATAGTTGATGTTTTTCTATAATAATGCATGTCTTTCTATCTATCCATCTAATTGAACATGCATTATTATAAAAATATATATATTTCAGCATTGTACAATTATATGTATGTGCTTGAAACACTGTTGGTTTGAAACACTGAAGAATTTAATAATCCATCCAATAGTACTGCTGCATGCATAAAAGTACGAAAACAATTAAAAATTACGAACCGAATATCAAGTGTATTGGCTCATTAATCGCACCCCCAACTGCATATTTTGAGATTTCAAACACAATTTGAATCTCAATTAGAAGAAATGAGAATTCGCAGACAGAAGAGAATCCAAACGACGGGGCTGGAGCTCCTACTGCTACTCTATTTTAAATTTTTGAACTGAAATCTGATGACTAATGTTTAAATTTTTAAAAATAACAAAGATTATTTTTATAATTTTAATATCAACTAATATCAAATTTGATATAAAAAATTTTTTTTTAGATTGCTTTTTTTTTTTTAAGTTTAAGTCCAACTCGATGGTTTTTGGGGAATCCAGCGGTGAGGGAGAGCACCTAAGGCGCTACTGCGCCGCTCGCAGCAGCGCCTCCCATTTCAAGAAAATTGAATTGCCAGTGCATGAATTTACAAAAATCTTTCCGGGTTATCATTATAGAAAGAAATAATGAGTCTTGTTATAATAATATAATTACTTTATTGTGATTATTGACTTGAACTTTGAAAATAATCTGTGTAAAAAAAAAAAAAAGTATGCCTTTAAATACAGTATCTATGAAGTCTATAATGTAAAAGTATCGTATAATGGGTTATCCATTATTATTGATAGAAACAAAAATACATATAATGAAGGTAGCTAGTAGAAATATATCCATTAAATAAGTAGCAAACGCACCTCTTCTTGGAGCTTCTGTTTCTCCCTAGAGACAGCGTTGAACTCCTGCTTGAGAGCATCATACAAGCTCTCAAGCTGCTTAGCCTTCCATCTAGCCCTCCGGTTCTGGAACCATACAGCAACCTGGCGAGGCTGAAGTCCGAGCTCTCTAGATAGCTTCATCTTCCTATCTGGGTCTAGCTTTATCTCTTCTTGAAAGCTACTTTCCAGCGACTCCAGCTGACTGTTCGTCAACCGCTTCTTCTTCTCCTGATTTCCGAAGCAGCCGCCCTTGTCCAGTGGCGGCACCACCATGTGCCCCGCCATCATCTCAGCTGGATGCTTCACCTCCATACCTTCATTACCAGCAATCAAGTAGCTGTTAGGGCAACAACAACAACAACATTGGACAACGTATTTTGTAAAGTTTTAAGCCGCTAATTCATTAGGTTAAGGCAAGAAATGCTTCTGAAATAGTAATAGCAATTAATCCATATACTTGTTCCCTCTTCATTTTGATGCCTTGGATGTATGGAGATATGCATAGAAAGAAAGAAAGACGTTCACGACGGTGATGAAAGTAGGAGGAAAATTGTTTCTTCTTTACCTGGGTAGTGGTCGTAGTTGTAGTTGTAGAGGAAGCTGAAAGAGCTTGGATCTGGTCGAGAGACGAAGGGTCTTAAGTTGGTATTCCATTCCATGTTTTTCTTTTCTCCTCACTCGATCTCTTCCTAAATCATGAGGGTAAATATATGGATGTGGACAAGAACAAGGATGTACCACAACAGCAACAGAGACAAAGACAGAGAGAGCTGGAGAGAGAGGGACGGAGATAGAGAGTGAGAGAAACCCTAGAATGACTGGTTAGGAATCGACCCAATTGAAAAAGTGGATGACGTGCAGAATTGTTTGGAGCTATTTGCCCTACTATCTTTTGGGTAGATTGCAAAGTAAATGCTCGGTCAAGAAATAAGTACTTCAAAAGGAAGTTGATTTTTGGCAAATTCAAAATATTTCAAAAAAATTCTTCTACCACCGCTACAAAAAATGTAAGATTGGGATCAAATTTTCTAAAGCCATGCATGGACTATGGAAGTGAGCCTTAAATTTTGAATTAAAACTTTAGTCTTTGTTCGGATTTTGTTGCTTTACAGTACCCGGAATTAAATTTCAATTCTAAATTCAATTATTTAGAATCAAAAAAATAATATGAGATAATTCTTTATAATTTAAAAAAAAATAAAAACTCATAATTCCAAAGTTAAAAATTATCTATTGAATGTATAAGATCATGTCAAATAAAGCGTGTTTCTTAGAAACATTTCAAAAATAATATTTATATAGAAAATAAAAACCTAAAAATGTATTTCAAAAAAATAATAATAAAATGCATGCCTAGTATAATTTATGATCTAAAATTTTAAACTATTATCTTTTTAAAAGATATTTACTAAAAAATTATTGTCGTTGTAAAAATATTTCCTAGAAGCATATTAAAGAATATATATTATTTGTAAGAAACATATTTTTAAAATTCATATTATCTGCCGCTGATACGCCAAACAGATCTTCGGCATCATTGTAGCTAAAAGATTAAGACTACATCTATAAATGTTACGTGCCATTACGATAATAAAGAGGAGGTATATTTGTATGATAAATGGAAGAAATCATTTAACATGGAGATTATTACGTAATTGAAATATCCATGATTGGACAAAATATATGTCAAGTGTAATTAATTATTGATATATTATTCCATAGTCATATATTTTTAATTACTGTTCATAGAACAAATTATTATAATATTCATGCTCAATTATATATATTTTTTCTGAGAAATTGCCAATTGTGAATTGTGTTATTTTTTCAGACATGTTCGAGACTGTCGGGCAATCCCTGTCATGCTATTTTTAGTCATCTAATTTAAATCTAACAAATAAATTTCAATTGTGAGTAAAAATTTTAAAAATAAGTAATTAAATTATTTACGTCATTTCATAAAAATTTAAATATTTTTAAAAATAATTAAAAAAAATTATTATACTACATACTTTTTAGATATTGCATCTCATCCTCGGCAGCATCGCACCACTACTTGTTTTTGGCATGATCCAACATAACATAACATAACATAACATAACATAACGGAGACCAAAGGGAATTTCATCTCTTAAATAGATATGGATGGTTATTTCTTAAATTTAGGTTATTTATTTTTTAAATAGATTATTATAATTTAATTATTTTTAAAAGAATAAATTAAAATTATTTATTAAAATATAAGCAACCAAATTAAAAAGTAAAATAATTTTTCTGTTTAAAAGATGAAAGTATCCTCATCCCAACATAAGCCGACCCAACTGGTCCTATAAGTGTGCACAACAGTTAAAAGCATCATGAGAAGACAAATAATAAAACGGGGCAACAAGTGTTCCGGTTCTCCCGCTCGGGCCGTAAATTCGTACGGACTACGGAGGGAGGCAGGCAGCTGCTTCCGAGCAGGTCTTCCCTGCGAATACTCCGCTTGGTGCCGTGTACTACTAGTAATGGCTGCAGTAGATAATATATAGGAGGGGATGAGTAGCCTGGATGCGACGGAGGAGGCGGCGGCACGAAGGCATACGCCAACCCAGCAAGCTGAAACCAGATCCAGGCCTCCCGAATCAACGACAATTCTATCTCACACAGTTCACATAATTCAAAAAAGAAAAAAAAAACACTGAAGAGAAGAAGAATTATTTAATTTATTTGGAATATGCTATCAAAGGATTAGATTTTTTAAATTTTTCGATAAAACGAAGAAAAGCAAATCTTAATTCTTCTTCGAGGAGAATCATCCCTCATGCACCACTCTTTGTATGCATGGCCTCTTAATTAACTTGCAGTACAAGCAACAGACACACACACACACACTCTCTCTCTCTCTCTCCCTCTCCAATTGAATTGAATGGATGTTGGATTTGCAGTTAAATTTCGGACCAAGATTGGGAGATTTCTTGTCACCTAACACACCGACCCAACCGAAGTGTGACATATGAGAATGTAAATCCATTGAGAGCTTATAGTTGAAGCATATATAAATTAAGCTGATATTGCCTATGTAGATATAAGGAAAGATAATGTTTTAATTTTTCTGTCACATTAGCATTAGTTGTGACTCATTCTTCTTTCCTAGTTCGAGTTGGGTTTGGACAGTAAAGAATACCATATAGATTACTTTTACATGTTTGTATTTTTTGCTCTGTTATGTGTTTGGTTTATACTGACATGGCAATTATATTTTTCAAAAGTAACAAGTGTGATGATCCCAAAAGAACTGAACCCCAAACTATAAACATTTCTAAAATAAGAAAATCAAATATAAATGTGTTTAAAAAGCAATCAAGTTTGTATTCTTTCAAAAACTAAAGGACTAAAAATAATGTCATTTGATATGAGAATTCATGCTGTATGAGCATGTCCAATTTTTTTACCTCCCTAATCCAATTCAAACCGATAGAGTTGTTTCCAGAACTATTTATGAACCGATAGAAAAACCTCACAGTTCCTCACGCATCATAAGTTGCAGTTATTCAAGAACCAATATGCTCACCCTTTTAATGTTTTTGTTTTTAGTTTTTGTGATTAATTTGGATTTAAAAAAGAAAAAAATGTTTCAAATGAAAAGTAAAATCCCATAAAAATCAACAATTTCACTTGAACTTTTCAGATAATTTTCTCCCTTTATTAAATAAATGAAAATATTTTTCCCTTCTTACTTTTCCAAATAAAATTTTTCTTCCGTATTCTTTTTTTTTTTTAATAAAAAAAAAATGAAGCTGATCTTTAATGCCGCTTCGTCTCCACCAACCCGCGGTACCACTTGGCATGCCATTGAAATAGATTAGCAGCTGATGGCATGCTCTTGGAACAGTGTCACCGTAAATAATTGAGCACGTACGATAGACATCTTGCTTCCTACTGCAATGTCCTCACTTTGGGAGAGCTATGCTATGCTATTTCTAGTTGTGCAAACTATTTATTTCTTCTCTATTCCATACGCCGGCCACGTTTGATAGACGCCTCATCTGTTCCTGTGTTGAAGGCTTTTCCCACATAGACGCAAAACAAGAGGCCACAGACGTACTGCTTCGATTTCGGATGGTCCAAATTATACTGGAAAAGCTGCAGCGGTCGGGTGAATATGTCGGCGGCGGAGGATGACGATTGCTGCAGAGCTCGTGCTGGTCCCTCCTCCATGGGAACCCAACGCGTCGGTTCGTGGGCTCAGACGCTGCAACGCGTCTCGTTATCCTCCTCCTCTTCTTCTTCTTCTTCCGCCGGAGCGCTCGGTTGTCCCATGATCACCGACTGAGATAGATAGCAGATCGATAGATAAAGAGGCAATCGCGAATTAAAATTTAAATCCAAACCCACCAGGAATAAATGGAAATTGGAAGAGGGAGGTAGAAACAGTGGTGGCGGGTGGCGGGAAGGGGAACAGATTGTTGAGGGTAGGGAGAACGGGTGGGTAGAAACAGGAGAGGGTAGTATGTTTGATATATTTTTTTTTATGGTAAAATTATCATAAATATTTTCAATCGTCTAAGTTAATTAATTTAATTTTAATTTCGAAATTGAATTTTTTTTCCTGCGCTAAAATTACTTTAGTTTTAACAAATAATATTTTTTTTATCATGAAACTGAGCGTTAAATATTTTTCAATATAATAAAATTACTCAGAGTTAGTTATCATAAATTATCAAGTATTTCTGACCTAATTATGGCTCAATATATGTTTCTAAAAGTTCAGAATAACGAAACGTAATTGACCATATAATTTGGATAAATTGAGGCCATGGAAATAATAAATCTGAACCCATTATAAAAACTTCCAAATCCCCCCCCCCCCAAAAAAAAAAATTAACAAAAAAAAGGGAAATAAATAATACAAAAAAGGCATAGATGCTATAAGTTTAAACTATTAAACAACTTATTTATAATATAAAAAAAATACAAATGTTTGATTGTTTTTTAAATCGTACGATATAAAATCATCATGCACTAAATATTATAAAAAATTGACAATCTTTTGCCATGTTGGAAATAAAATAAGTAACATAGGGGATGCCGTTGGATCCATTCAAAGCTAATGACTCGCATTTAAATTTTTTATATAAAAATAGAAAATAAGTTTTTTTTTTAATTTTCTAAATGAAAAATATCCAATTTAATATTATTAAAAAATTATTATTATACTTTTAAAAAATTAAATATTAACCATTAAATTAAAAATCTGAAAAATTTAACATCCCCCTGTGTTGGAGGGACTCTTACACAGAGGCACATAGGAGCCCCTCTAGACACTCATAGTCTAACTATAAAAAATGACAGACTATTTTAGATTATATAAATATTTTTTATATTTTTTATTGAATAATTATATCCATTGAATATATATATATTATGTGCCTACAAGGGCATGATTTTATTGTGTTTATCGTGAGGATTAGGCCCCTTCGGATTAGGATTCTATGCTTAAATATGGATCTCGAATATGAACAAATACAATTACAAATCGAAGATCAAGAATTTGAATTATATTTAGCATATTTATTTCGATACCTAAATTAATAAAGTCTTACTAAGATTAAACGGGTAATTAATAAATAATAATTGTATGTAGAACCAGATTAAGTAGTACCAGAGACCAATCTAATTACACTTCATCATCTTGGTATGTAGAAATATCAAGTAAGGTAATGGAACCTTAGATATTGGCACTAATATTGAGAGGATGATCAATGACATGAGGGCACTATTAATAGGGCAAGGGGCCATGGCATTCACATAATATCAAGTAACATAATAAATAATAACTATAAAGTCTTATATTTAATATATAAGGTTAATTTTATGAATTAGTTTGTATCATTTCACATAATTTAGTTCAATATCTAATGAGAATATATATTTTTTACTACATTATTTTTTGGATAAGAACTCATTTTTATTTTATCAAAAGTTTTATAGGGACTGTTGAGCTCTACTCATCTAATAGCTTTATCTCAATCACCATATGATCAAACATGCTTCATCTTACTTTGAACCGTCTTCTATATCCTCTGGGAAGCCTTACATTGAAAAAAAATGGTGATAGGCAGATTCCTCATCAAGTCTGCATAATGCACACTAAGAAAATGTGAAGGAATTTACATCGGTCAAAAGTCACAAATTGGTCTTTCATTGCCAACAAAAAGACAAACATGTGGGAGAGCTAGAAATGAGGGCCCTAGATCAAGAAGGCACAATCCACTTCTAGACCGGCCAGCTAGCAGATCCTCCAAGCTGATCGGATTTAGAATATGTCTTTTATTTTCAGTTCCCATCTAATACTGTCCTCGGATTTGGAACAAAGATCATAGGGGGTCACGATCTAGTAAAAGAATCAACAGAAAGAAGAGCTTGCGACAAACATCTCCACTAGTTACTAGAAATTATATAATCTATCTTTGTGTTTCGATGAAACTCACACCAGGGATATACTGCCAGGAAAAGTAATAGTAGAAGGATTCATCGGATATCAGAAGCCAAACCACATGACAGTGCATTTCTCATTCCGACAACATGAACATGATGAATAAAAAGGTCTCAATGAGTTATAAATGTTCATAATTTTGCCAAATCTCCATAAAACTTATTGAGAAATTTTAATAGTCCAACCACATATCTCTTTAATATGATAATTTTTGATCTAATTGACCCAAATCAAATTCCTTTGTCCACCACAAACTGTCAAAGATGTCTCGCTAGCAGAGCTTTGTTTTAGGTTAAAGAATTATTCGACCCTAGCCTGTCTTCCCTTTCAAGTTTGCAAATCTTGTCCCGTGTGACCTTAGCAGAGTTATTACAAGAAATTAGACCATAGTAGAGAAATCTTCTCAAAATACTATCAATCATCTTCAAAATAGGTTTGATATTAATGAAAATATAGGCACAATGAGACTGAATGTTTGCAAGGATTAAAGAAATGAGTTAAAGGTGACCTCCAAATGTAATATCCCAAAAAAGCCAATCACCCTTCCAAACCTTGATCATATTAGAGCTCTTTTAATTGAAAGAATAATAATCCAATATAGCAAAATGAGATGAAATGAGAGGCGTTGTTAGATAGCAAACAAGAAGAAAACTAATCTTAAAACAAATTATTTTTTTAATAGTCACTTTAAACTGATTGTCAGAGTTACAGATGAAATATGTATTTTTATTCAGGTTAGGGACTAAACTAGATAATCTAGTAAAGACAAAGAAGTATTAGTGGAAGGTCATCATAGACTGTCAATTGACCGCATAAAAAATGGAAGACATCATCCGTAAAGGCTAGCATTTTAGTCTAGGCATATTTACATTTCTAATGGTGGGTAAAATTTGTATTA
>JAOVVI020017501.1:0-10597 GCA_028571085.2 Nepenthes alata | reverse complement strand
TCTTCATAGAAGGCAACCATCATTGTAACGGTTGCTCCCAAAATCAATGCGTATCCCTAAAAGAAGGCGCCATAATCCTTTCTTTGTCTGTTAAAAATCATAACGGTTACAGAATATATAATGAAAGTAATCAATCTAACGACTGTTACAGCCATAAAGGCAGCACGCCAGAAAAGGTAACATTCCCAATAGAACGCGGGTATCAAGACCTTCTGCATAAAAAGGCAGCCCAACGCAACGACTATAAAAGGTCATAGAGTTCACACTTCAAGGCACGTGCCTGCAAAAAGCCTTCTCTTGTAAAAGCTCTCACACTTTCAGTATCCTAGTACTCTCTTTCTCTGCTATTACGTTCTCACCGAATACAGTACTTAGAGATTTTGCTCCTCACGAGTAACCCATGCCTCTTAGCTTACGAGAGCACCCCCACGAAACAAACACTCTCAGCATTCATATTGCACCTCATTACATCCATCTTCTTACTTCAAAGGTCGTTTACTAACCTGAGCGTTAGAATATTTTCGGTGAAATAACCTCCGACCGTCACCTAATTTTCTATTCGTAATAGTGGTGTGTAGGATCTTGACTTAATGGACGGAGCCAAACTCAGACGAACGATTTGATCCAAATATATTTGAAACTTGGATCCATAACGTATCATTAGCGCTGTCTGTGGGAAGCTTACAAAAAACCTACCACTTTTCACAACAACTTTCCTATTCAATTCCACAATCAGTTTCATCAATTATAATGGTGAACACCAGAGCGCAAGCTAGTAGTCCCGCTAGAGATACGGCCGCACCCGACAAGGGCCACTCTACTAGTAACCAGGTCAACAGGGTGGTCAGCGGAGTACCCACTCACTTTTTTTCAGAACCTGACGGAACAAATGAGTAACATGAATCAAATATTTCAGATGCTTTGTGGTTGCCAGGAAAATATGAAGTAGGGGGCTCCGACCGTAGCATTCCCTATTTCGGCCTCCAAGGGAGGATGCCAAAAGAAGAAGAGGCCATCCAAAAAGACTAGGAGATTGGGCAACACTCAAGCTCCGGAGGCCTCACACGCCGAGAGCTGTCCAAGGCTCGAAGGACACTTAGGCAATAGGACTTCAGAGGAGAGTTCAAAAGAGAGGAATCCCTAATACTCTCCGGCAAAGACCAGGTATCATGCTTAGGAGGGAGCCTCCAAGATCGTTAGATCTACTGGCTGCAGTAGTCGGCCGGCTACGCGCCACACCGCCAGAAGAATGGAGTTGAGGACTTATCTCAACTCCAAAAGATTTGGGAACACCTCATGAGTGGCAGCAAAAGCTAAGGAGATCCGGATCCACGTATCCAAGGATGACAACGGACATTCCACAGATCTGGAGAGGTCTCCCTTGGCGGCTAAGATCTTAAACTGCCCGTTGCCGACTAAATTCAAGATGTCGACACTGGATTCTTACGATGGGAGTACTGATCCCATAGACCACTTGGATCACTTTTGCACCCATCTGAGTCTCTAGGCCCTGAAAGTTTTAGTAATGTGCCGGTGCTTTTCGCTCACCTTGAAGGAAGACGCCCAAATCTGGTTCCACTGGCTCCCATCAAACTCGATTCAGGACTTCCGGGAACTCACCGATCTCTTCTTGACCCAGTACGCTTCTAGCCGCTGGAAACAGAAGTAGTCTTAACATTTCTCCCACATCAAGTAGAAGTAGGGAGAGAATCCAAGAAAGTTCTTGAATCGCTTCGTGACGAAGGCCAGAAGGATTCCTAGGCTCACGGAAGAGATGAAGTTTGACAGTTTCATCTCTGCCTTAACGCATGGGGACTTCTTCAGGCATTTGGTGCACAAGAATCCGAAAACCTTCCGGGAAGCGAAATCTATCACCAATTCTTACACAATGACCGAAGAGGCCAATAAGGCTAAACGTCCCCAAAGGATCAAACAACCTATCTCTTTCTCGATCAAGGGAAAGAGGAAGCACAATGGAGACGATCACTACCGTAAGAAGCAAAATAGGATCGGAGCACAGGAGCGAAGGGATTACGGGCTAATCAACCTGACACCCCTAACCGACATGGACTCCAACATTCTCATGCAGATCCGTAGGGAGGAGTTCCTTAAGTGGCCCAAACCACTTAAGAAAGCGAAATGAGGAAATTCAGCTAAGTATTGTGATTTTCATCAATTTCTCGGACACTCCACGGACGATTGCAAGACTCTTCAATGGGAGATCGAGGAGTTCAACCGAAGGGGCCAGCTCACCAAATTCGTCAGGAATCCTAGATAGAGTTTTGGCACCTCAGGCGGGGAAGGACCAGAGTCTTTCCAACCACAAAATCGGGTCACGAAGGTAGTGGTCAATATAATCACACCCTGACCTGCCAAGACCCCAATGGATCGCAAGGAGCAGCAGATTGAGCGGAAGAAGCAGCGCACAGGGGACAACTTCATTAGCTTTAGTGATAATGACATGGAACGTGTAATCTCCCCTCATGCAGATCTCCTTGTTGTATCTGCACTCGTTGTAGATGGTAGCATTGACTACTAACTGAAATGAGTCTTTATCGATAATGAAAGTTTTAGAGATTTGCTATATCTTGATATCTTTTTTAAGTTTGGTTTAAAAAAGAGTCAATTGAAATCTACCGAAAACCTATTCTATGGCCTTGACAACGAGCCAAAAGCCGTCCAAGGAACGATCCAGTTGAAGATCACTCTGGGCACGTACCCAAGAATGACGAGTTGTACACTCACCTTCTTGATCGTAGACCTGCCTTCCGTGTACAACGCTATACTAGGTCGCCCGTGCCTAACAGTGTTCGGAGCCATCATTTCAATACCGCATCTTAAGATAAAATTTTTAACCGCATGTGGTATTGGTAAAGTGTTGGGTGACCAAGTCACAGGGAGAACTTACCAATTGGTATTATTTGTATGGAATCAATCAAGGAACGTCGGAAGACTCTTGTGATAGCCAATAGGCACAGACGACCAAGGGACTTGACTGCAGCAACGACTGAGGACGTCGTGGACAGCTGGCAACAAGTTTGACAGCAGAGCAGGTGACAGACCTGCTGCGCGTGCGCCGTCTGTGCAGGTGGCAGGTTACAGAGTAGGTGGAATACATTTGACCACACTCAACCCGCCTATTGGATGAAAGTCTTCAGGCAGACCATCATATATACGCATGCTGGGCATGCAGAAATTCGGTGAGACAGTGAGAGAGAGCATCCGAGCACGGTAAAGTGCAAGGAGGTAAGATCCAAGGGTGGAGGAAAAGAGATGAGTGCACCACCAGTGAGAGATAAGAAAGAAAAACAGAGAGTAGAAGGGAAAGGAGTGTTTTTCTTGCTTACTCCGGGAGAGATTTTTTCTTTGTCATTATCGGGTGTGTAGCGGATACTCCATTTTGAAGATTTATAACCTATTTCACATAGTGAATTTGCTGTAAACTCTGCTCCAGTGATTTTTCCCTTGATTCATAAGAGTTTTCACGTAAAACGTGCGTGTGTTTCTTCTCCTTCTTTCCCTTCACTGTGTATCATTCTGTCCGACCGACCTCCTGTCCCAACATTATAGTGTAACAAGTTCTACTTTAGGTATATTATTTTGTCTATTTAAATTTTAATAAAATATTAAATTTATTTTTAGATCAATTTGACTTTATCATATTCATATTATTTGCCTCTTACTCTCATTTATTAGTTTGGTTTTAAACTAATATCAAAATATTATAATTTTTTAGTTTATTGTGTTGCAGGATTTAATACATTACGGCTAATCATTATAGTTTTCTGGCAGTTTTAAATTTCTATCATTTGATTTCTTGTGTTTTATTGTCCTTTCATTTTATTTTACTGGGTTTTGGATTATTGAAAAACCATTATTCTTATAACTTTACCTTTCTACCATTTAATTTGTTGTATTTTATTTTACTGAGATTTAGATAAGTGAATCGTTATCACTGTTATAACTTTATATTTTTGCTATTTAAATTTTTAAACCTTTTTTATCATCGTTTTATTTTTTGAATCATAGATAATTGAGTCATCAATACTCTTACCATTCTAAATTTTTATACTTTAAATTCTAGTATTTTAATTTTTATCACTATGAGATGATAGTACCACGATAAGCATTTTAATTCTCTACACTTTAGAATTTGTATAATTAAATTTTTTATATTTTTTTAAAGTGATTTCATAATTGTACCACTGTTGTTAGACCACCCCCGTTATCATAAAGTTAATATTTTAGTTTTCTTTCATTATTTTGGGATATAAAATTGGTACAAAATTAGCTTTGTGTAGAAAATAAACTTTTTATAGATATAATATTTGACTTATCAAGATAACTATATCAAATTCTTACATACTTATGAGGTTAAATATTTATCATTGAGATTTGATGAGTAGCTATTGGAACTTAAACTATTTATTATATATATTATTTAATTTTTGTTCATGGAAAACGAGCGGTAAGAATACCAACCTTTAGATATATTTGGATTGTCTCAAAAGGTTAATTTTTTCCCTTTTAGTGCGGTACTCATATGGATTATTGAAATAAATTCGTCTCCATTTTGAGATACACACAAACATTTTCTTACGAGTAAAAACATAAGAAATGCCAAAACCAATAATAACTTACAGAATTATTTGTAGGGTTAATTGGAGGAACTAGATACAACTTGAATAATTTTATCCTTAATCATACCTAGGATTTGGAAAGTCATTCAAGTGAAATCAAGTTATTCTTAAATTTTTTAATCTGAATCCTACGTACCATAGTAATTAACAAAAGGTTAAAATATTAAAAATTTGCTCATTGAAATACTATCCGATACTCAAATTAAAAATCTTTCTAATCAAATAAAAAATTATTAGAAGTTGAGAATTAGAAAAAATAAGAAATGGAGTACTTGGTTTCTTGATTTTTAATATTTGCAAGTGTATAAAAGGCTAAAACTTTATACTTACTATTATTTTGAGTGATTTGAATTTGATCTCTTTGACTGAAGAAAATACACAAATATATAGCCCTATTGTTAATCTGTATACCTTTCTTAAAGATGTATGATATTATATTAATTAAGAAGTTTATCAACTGGGAACAGAATGTCTCAACTGTTATATAAATTCTAAATCTAATGTCTGTTCATTAGGCGTATTAATTGTTCATTTGATCCGATCGTTCATATCTCGATTCATATAATAGTTCATCATGATTAACCGTTTAAAATTTATTAACTAAGTGGTTGTTCGGTATTTTAATCTTTTGTATTACTAACAATATGGCTATTTAGATATTTGATAACTTGTTTGGATTATCTTTTGTTTTTAGTCTAACAACTCGATTAGTTTATATCTCTCTATAAGTTGACCATTTGTGAGCCGCTTATAACAACGAGCAAAGTTGCTCCCAACTTAAATTTTACCCAACACCAGTTTGAATGAAACTTGGTTCAAAAGATTTAACTAAAGTTGGACGTTTTAGTGAATAGATTTATGCTTTGTCAATCAATAAAATTATAATAAAATATTATTCACCCAAGTCGATGGTAATTCACATTGTTTGAATCGGGTTGGTCATTAGTGGCCGGAAGTTTGATGTTTGAATATTAAGCAACTACATTCTAGTTTAATTTTTAGCTTGTTTTGTTGACATGTTAAATTTAACAATAATAATGACTAGTTAACTCTTTTGGCAACGCCCCCGCCCCTGGGGGGCCGGGGCAGGAGGAGTGTCTTCCAAGCTTATCACATGCATGGATTTAGCAGTAACAATCCTATACTATATTCTATATCAGAAAGGTTATACCTTGCATAGGGCACCATTCTCTATGTTTCTTCGTGTTTTATGGTTGCAACATTATAAAAGAATATTTGAATTGCCAGGTATCCGTTTATACAAATTCAATATTGATGCCTACCATTTTCAACCACTATTCGGGTTCAAATAAAGCACACGCATTTCTTTTGTCCCCAGATTCAATCGACTTGTTGAGGAATGTATGGCACAGGTAAAAAGCAAAAACAAAAGAAGAAAAGACCAACCAATTGAAGGGCTAGTCATTAGCATACCATATACTTAAATATGGACTATACTTGTGTTGGGTTTTAACCATTCTCTTGTGAGTTCCAACAATAAACGGTTTGTTACAAAGGTTTGTCTAATGGGGGCTTGGGTGCCATTTCTAGGGGCGCTTGGGTTCCAAATCCAGGGGTGGTTGCACCCGAGGGGCAATTAGGCGCTGAATTTAGGGGTGTCCGCATCCGAGGTATACTCGATGAGCGCCTGAGGCATCATTCCGATGGCACCCGTGCCCAAGGTGCGCCTGTAGGTGCATGGGAGCAGCTTGCAGTATAAAATTGCGCTTCTGTAATTTTAGGGTACTATGAAATCAAATCTCATACAAGAAATGCCACACAAAGAAAGAGAAGAGGAAAAAAGAGAAGATGAAAAGATTCAATATTTAGTTGAGATCTGATTTGAATTTTACTCTTTACTAAAATCGGGTACATTATTTAATAACGTATTTTTATTTGGTTACTCTTATTTTTCGTTATATTTCTCTTGTAGATTGTTGGGTGTATTGAAAGGGTTATAATCAACCATTTTTCATTCGAGATTGTAAAAAAGGAATTTCGGTAGGAATTACTTGTAATTGACATTTTTATAGTGAATTTATTTTAAAATTTATCCCATAATTTTTTACTTGATTGAAAATAATTTTTCATATTAAAAATATTATATATTATTATATTTCTTGTACTCACGAGTTTTATTATTGACGGTTGATGGGAGGTTTAGGGTTTGTTTCGATGTAACGGATTGTATGTATTTGGGTCAAATCCCAACAACTTGTTGGTGGTATGTCCACTACACCACGATTTAAAACTATGGTGTATGCCCTCTTGGCAGGCACAAACAGAGAATTGCACTTGATGATGAGGAGATCATGCTACAAATGCAACCTTTGCTAATAATAAATTTTTCTGTGTAGTTCCACGCTAGTGCAAACCAAGCTGACGTCCATGTTTCTCCTCTTCCCCATACTCTTTACCCTCGCGGGGTTGTGTTTATCTGGCTCTTGGGTATCAGTAGCCACTGCAGCTCTTGACGATCAATGTGGATAGTAAGCAAGCTACTAACCACATACATAGGTGGATTCTGTGGCATTACATCACACTAGCTAAGAAATGAAGCAGAATTTAGAAAGAGTAGCAGTTCAAAACGTCTCGGCCTTCAGTGAAGTGGGTTTTGATGAAATGCATACTCAAGTGGGTTTAAGAGGAGGAATTGGCTAATGATTAAGAAAATTGCACAGAAATTAAGAGCATTAACAGTAGCAGTGTTAGTTATTAATTCAGAAAAGGTTTTGTAAGCATTCCCAAACGGCTGAAGCCTGAGCTCATCAAACAATGGTTTGTATCTTCCTCATTTTGTAAGTAAGCTTTTATATAATTTAAAAAATGAATATACATGAAAATCATGTACAAAAATAAAATGAAATGAAACCACCATCATCGCACAACTAAAGACAAAAAACAACAAATAAAACAAAAACAAGAGACTTTAAAGGCATTCCGCCTTAAATCTGACAACAACGGGTACCTAATAAACAGGTACAAAAGTAGAATAAAATAAATGAACTGAAATCATCACGACTCTACATCGCTCATTCCTTGATTAAGAGTACTTCACTGCCAAATAATTTCAAATCATTCTAATAGTTATATCACCTTTGTCTGGATTGTCGATCTAAAATATATTTGTTCCAATTATCCCAGATGAAGTATGTTGTAACCCCAAGTACAAATCTAGCCATCTAGCTGTTCTCATTCTTTCCCTTCCAATTGACCGTCACCCAAGTTATTGTCCTATCCGAATCCTCATAAGGCCATAAGCAACCAAATCTACTATGCATAGTATCTCAGAGTTGTTGGTAAATTTGCATTAGGAGAAAAATGTGATTGACAGGTTTATTATCATTCTTCAGAAGGATGGGGTGAAAGCTCTATGGATCTATGGTTTACAAACAATCCTTGATAGCAAACAAAAGAATAAACAATTAGAGAAGTGGTATAATTGTCCTTAAATAAGATGCACCCAATCAATGTTTGAAAGCCCAGGTTGAAAATTTCTCCACCCTAATTTTCTAAAAACTTTCCATGATTCTCCAACGCCCAAAAGATAGTGTCTAAAGAGTCCAGATTTAGATTATAATGGGGTCACGTTGCGATGGAGGAAACAACAACCATTTGGGTGCACCTAGGTCATCTTCATATGGTGCCTCAAAGTCAACTCTAGTGTCCCATGAAAGATTAGATCTCATAGTGATCTAATCCATAAAGGTGATGGCAAGGGTTTCCAAAGAATGCCACCAATCTGAATAGAGAAAAATATCCTTCTCATCACCCACGAACTGACCAATAAATGGTCTCGATTTTTAATATAAATTGATGATGTTATGAAACCTCTTAAAAAGTAATTACATAATTACATTTATCAAGATATAACGATTTCTAATGCGATGTCTCCTCACCTAATTCATCCAAATATAATTATTAACATTGTTAAGAATCCTTCATAACTATTAAATTAGGAGAGATCACCTAATTCACCCAAACATAATTATCAACATTGTTAAGAATCCTCTATAACTATCAAATTAGGAGAGCCTTGTTCCAAGTATAAATATTCCTAATATCACGATTCTTTAGGTTTGCACATATCGTCTCATGCCATTTTCGTAGAGACTTTGTTGGAGTCTGGACCATGCCATAGAAATGAGGCGACCCAAACTTGAATGGCTTGACCAGCTTAATTCGTTCATATGAAAATCTCAAATCATACAAGTTCTCCAATAACTATTATGCATGAAAAAATATATCTAGAAAATATAATCATTTATAAAGTTTAATGGCTTGAACTCATCAAGAAAAATATAAAATCCAGATGCATTAAGCAACTATTTATAGTTAACACCCTAGAAATAATATCTATACAATCTGTAAAAGAAATCATCTCCAATGCTTAAAGAAAATAACTACTAGTCTTCTGGATTTTCTTTACATGATGTTCTGCATGAAAGATTCTCCAATAGTGATTCAAACTTTGCTATAATTTAGAGCCAATAAAAGCAATGATGAGCCAAATGCTCATAATGTGATAATAGTCAACAACACATAATAATTAATGATCATCATAGATAAATAATATTAAGATATGCAAAAATAAAATAACAATATAAAGCTTATTAGTAAAATCTATCTGAACTCCATAATTAGTTGTAGCTATGATTTAAAAGCAATAACAATAATATGTCTCACCGGATATGTATATCACAAAAATAAAAAACTTCCAATAATAGTAGGTGAAGATCCCTTGAGTCTAAATATCATAAGAAAGATAGAGTTTTTTGAATCTGAATACCAATACGAATAATCTGGATATTCTAAATCCAAACAACAATATATTATTATGGATTACACTGATTTTAAATCTCATTAAATTCAACTCATAGATTCTACTAAATACAATTTGGTGATTCCATTGAATTCTAAATTAAGATGTATCAATAATAATAAGATGTCACAAATATCTCATGGATCTTATTTTTCATTGTGAATCAAATATCACATATTCATACCCTCAATGGCTAGGTAATTACATGAGGTCACCGAACTTGCACATTAGACATGTAACAAATTCAATGATCTCTTGAGACTTTGTGTGCAAATATCCCCTCACTAAATGTATTCTCTACGTCTACTAAGGGTATAGAAATATCACTACTTAGATTGCCTTCATCCACCAAGGATATAGAAATATCACTATTTAGATTCCCTTTGCTCACTAAGAGTACGAGGATTATTGTAATATGTCAAATCTAATATTCATGGCTGTGATATCCCTTGATGCTACACAATATGATGGTTGTATCATCATAAGCATCCCTCAACACTGAGTAATATATCTCATCACCACCATAATATGAAAATCAATATCGAATAACTATTAACTACACTAAAATTTCTCGAGTTCTATATTCATTGAAATTGTCATATTTTTATATAATCTCATTTACTTTAATCATAAGAAGCTAATAACATATTCACCTAATTGAATGCAACATAAAGGAACTCCGTAACGAGTGATGATAGAAGTATCGTTTGGTATTAATAAATATCATATCCACGCGATCAAAGTTAACACAAATAATATCATCACCAAAATAAATAAAAAAGATCAATGGATACACTAAGTATTCGACTCCTATCTTTTTAGTAGGTCCACCACGGCCTACTAAGCCATACTACTTATAACACGATGACACCTAGATACTAAGTCTAATATTAGACCAAAACTCATTCAAATTCTTTGGCGTTCGAGCATCCGCTTAAACATAGACTTGCCAAATAATTATCAAACTTACTAATTCATTAATTCCATTTTTAAGACCATAAATAGATAAAATACATTCTATTTTATCATTGCCGAACGAAACTCATAAAATGATATTGTTGTCTGAAACCTAACCTAGCACTCAAGAGTCGGTTTAGTTATTTAAGCACTAAACCATTGGCTCAATTGATCAACT